>CM033643.1:172313723-172338770 GCA_019512145.1 Engystomops pustulosus
GAAAAAAATATATATATTTTGTGATAGTCTTAAATGGCCAGATAATGAGAGGAGTGGTCTTATGTAGAATCATATGGAATTATATGAAATTATAAGGAATGCTCTTATATGGAATTATATTGTACACTTGTTGGGATTAGATGGGAAGATTAATATATGGTGAAAGAGGACGTGATGACATTATTCTGTATACTTATTGGGATAAGTGGAATTTTATCAGGACTATAAGGATACTATAAGTGTGGGGTTCAAAAGAGAAGGTACGTTAGTAATGTTCGAATGACCTAAGCTGAAATTGAAGGGGGAGTATTAAAAGAGGAGCCAGGTTCAATGGATGATGGTTTCTGTCACCTCATTGAGACCTGTGGGACTTCCCTCTTGCATAATGTCTCGTATCCGTTGTGGACATCTTCCGCAATGTGATCAATGGGCATAATTGTTAGTAGATTCTCATCCTTTTAGTGTCTCAGAAGAAAATGTTTCGATAGCCCATGCAGTAGGAAACCTTTCTTTATGTTTGCCCTTCTGTTGAGGGCCTGTATCATCCTTCCTATATACTGAAGTCCACAGGGACATGCAAGAAGATGTATGACGTATCTCGTCTGGCATGTCATATGATGTTTGACCTGGAAAGACTCGGAGGTGGTGGTGGATTGGAAAGTGATAGCGCTATGTTTGATATTAAGACAACATAAGCATAATGGTCTGCTGGCTGTTGGCCCTGTGGTTTCTATTCTTTTGGTTCCATGTTGCTTGATATGACTAGGAGCTAGGATATTTTTAAGGGTAGTGGCTTTTCTGAAGGCGATCTTGTGGTATTTTGGGATGATCCCCTTTAATGGACTGTCTCCTTCTAGAATATGCCAATGCTTGTATTGGATGTCCTTTGTTTGTTTGTCGTTGTATCTGGTGATGAAAGCCAAAGTTAGATCTGTGGGATCTTTTATCTTGACGCTGGTGGTTAAGTATTCCTTTTGAGTGAGTTTAGCTTCTCTTGTATACATTTTTCAGGATATGTGCTGGATATCCTTTCTCTTGAAAACGCTTCTTTAAAATCAGTGCTTGAGATCTGAAGGTGGAGATGTCCGTGCAGTTTTTTCGAATTTGCCGATACTGGCTAAATGGGATATTATCTTTCCATTTCTGGAAATGGGAGCTGTCATAGTTAAGATAACTGTTTGTGTCTACATTCTTGAAGAATGTGGAGGTGATGATTTGTCCTTCTTTGATTGCCACGCTGTGGTCAAGAAAGCTGATACGGGACTTGTCATGCTCCATAGTGAAAGAGATTCCCCACGGGTTTTGATTAAGTGATCGTAGGTGGCTTTGTCGTTTGCACCTGTCCAAATGAAGAACAGGTCGTCAATATATTTGCGGTAACAAAAAATGTGGTGTGATGAACAGATCTTCAAACCTACCCATAAAAAGATTTGCGTAGGGGAGTGCCACTGGACTGCCCATTCCTCTTTCATGGTCAATGTTAGAATAGAGGGCACTAACATCCATTGTTAGGAAAGAAAAGTTTTTGGGTAGTTCCATGGTGTCTAGATCTTTAATGAGATGGTCTGAATATTTTAGGTAGCTGTGTAGTTATACCTCATAGTCTTGTAGATGTAGGTCCATAAAATGTGAGATGTTGCTGGTTGGGGAGCCGATACCCAATAAAATGGGTCTACCAGTTGGGGTTTTGTAATTTTTATGAATTTTAGGTAAAAATTTAAGTAGGGTGCAGTGGGAAAGGGTATGAACAGAAAACTTTTCTTCTTTGGTGATGACTTTTTGTTTGAGGGCTGTATTTAAAAGTAGTTTAAGTTGTTTTGGTAGGATAGAAGTCGGGTTTTCTTCTATTTTCTTATAAGTAGTGTCTGATAGGATATACATAGCCTCTTTATTATAATAAATATAGGTCATAATGACTAGGCCACCACCCTTGTCGGCTGGTCTGAAGACCAGCTCCTGGTTTTCTCGGAGATCTCTAAGCGCTTTGGGCTCTGTTGGTCGTAGATTTCCTCAATGGGTGCCAGGATCAGGTGGGGTTTTGGTTGTGGTTAGTTTCTTAACCCCTACGGGACTCTTTTGGCCTTTAGGACGTGGTCCCATTTTTCAAATCTGCCCTGTGTCACCATAAGTGCTTATAGCTTTGGTACGATATAAGATATCTAGGGGAGGTTTTTTTCTTGTGACACATTGTACTTTAAATTAGTTTAAAAATTTGGATGATATCTTTTGTGTTTAGTTATGAAAAAAATAAGTTTGGCAAAAATTTGGAAAAATTCTATATTTTCAAAGTTCTAAATTCTCTACTTTGATGCAGATAGTCATAGCCCCCAAATAAATTCCTAACTTACATTTCCCAAATGTCTGCTTTATAGTGCCATGGTTTTTTAAGATTTCACATATTTTACTAGAATGTTAAGAGGAATTTGGGTGCCATTTTTAAAATTTTTGGGAAAATCACCCAAACTAATATTTAGAAGGACCTGCTTAATTTTTAATTGACTGTAAGAGCCCTAAATAATAGCTAGGATTGTTAATGATCCCATTATGTAAACTACACACCTCAACGTATTAAAAAACTCTTTTAAGAAGTTTGTTAACCCTTTAGGTGTTTTATAGGGGTTAAAACAAAATGAAGGTGTGGTCTACAAATTGCAATATTTTTTGGAAAATTAACCATTTGTAATGGATTAAATGAAAAAAGGCTCCACAAAGTTTAATACCCAATTTCTCCCGAGTACATTGATGCCCCATATGTGGTGGTAACCTGCTGTATGGGCGCATGGCCGGGCATAGAAGGGAAGGAGGCGCCATGGAGATCAGATTTGCTATGTCACAATTTACAGGCTATAATTTGTTTTTTTATTGTGGACCTGTAGGGGCTTATTTTTTTACCACATGAGATGCACTTCTCTGGTACATTATTTTGGGGCATCTATAGCTGATTGGGGAGATTTTATTAACTCTTTGTTGGAACATTTTTTTTGTGGTATGTACTGTCGACCTAGCATGCTAGATGCATGCTCAGACCAGTTTACAGTAGACCCCGAGAGGGTTTTGACTTCCAGGAACTCAGCAGCCCCGGGCACTCTGCAGTCCTCGGTCTCCCAGAGATTCGGCTCCCCGGTACAGCACATGATGCAACCGATCATAGCAGGAACAGGGAGCCCTTACAACACCGGAGTCATTGCTTGCGGGTTTTAACCACCACCCGCGACCCGAGCCACCCAATCGCGTGTGTTTTGCGCCCGGTGTCAGCTGAGATAAACAGCTGACAGCCGCTCCTTCTGGTGCCGGCTCCGTTCGTGAGCCGGTGCCGGAAGCAGGACGTTATACTATGCCCCAGTGTGTTAAGTATCTAACTGCAGGGACGTAGTATACCGTCCAGGTGCGCCTAGGGGTTAAAATCCTCCATAATTAGGTCTTGATAGAACTTGTGTCTTGTAGGGGGTAGAATTTAGATTTGTTTTTGATTTTTGTGTGGCGGGGTCCCGTATCAATTGTAGGTTCCTCGCTATTCGGGTCGTGGTTTGATGCTGTGGTCTGTATTCACTGTTGTCTCTTGTAATATGTGTTTCTTGTTGCGTTTTTCTTGTAAGGAGTAATAACGTTTTTAGGTAAGTGGTGAGTTTCCTTATGAATTGGTTTATGTCCAGAAAGAGATCAAACTCCCTCTGAAGACTATTTGGACTATAGGAGAGACCTTTTGATAGAAGTGATTCCTCATTCTTGGTTGAAGAGTGGTTTGTCAGATTGAAGATTTTTATTGTGGAATCTTGATGGGTGGTCTCAGTTTTCGTATGGTTCCGGCTCTGTTGCCTTCCTTTGCAGCCTCCTCTTTTTTCTTGTTTGGTTTTTTCTTTTCTTTTGGTTCACCAGTTGAAAAAAGAACTCCATGTTCTTTGTCTTCATGATCTGTGTAAATGCCCCTTGTTGGGATTTGGGGTCATTTATATTCATAATTCGGATCTCTGTTAGGAGGTTCTTGTGTGAAAGTGAGTTGGGATTAAGGGTGTACCGATAGATCCAGTAAGGTATTGATGGAAGAGGTGTTTGTGGAGTCTGATACGTTGTCTGTGGGGGTGGTCGTTGGGGAGGACCTTCTCATCAGGGAGTTTAGGGTATCAAATTGGCTCCTGATCTTATTGGAGGTGTCGGCAGGGGAATTAGGGTTGGATAGGCTTCTGATGTCAGCTCTAATTTGGCTTAGAGTGGCCGAAAAAAGGGCATCCCTTTCTTTTCTTTTTATGGTTAGTGGGATGGGGACAATAGTTAATGGTGGGGCTAGATGGGCCATGGTTTGGCTGTCTTGTAACCCTTTGGAGGATTCGGGAATCTGTGTTGGCACAGTTTGGGGAATTTTGTCTTGTAGCATTTTGGGGTTTACGGAATCCGTGGTTGTGTGGATGATGGGTGTAGGTATACTGGGGTTGTTGCACTGGGATAGTTGAGGGTGGGTAACTTTCTGTGGTTCTCCCATTGTGCGGGGGATATTGGGGTGTGCAGAATTTTTGTTTTGCGTTTATTTCTGGTGGTTGTTCCTAGTAGTCATGTGATGAGGTCCTACATGTTTGATACCTGTGTCGGGGTCAAAGTTGTTATAATGCCTTTGTGTATGTCTCTCTTGCCAGGTTCTGTATTTGGAGTTTATCTGATCTATCTCTTGTATATGGCTTCATTTTCTAGTTTTTGTAATTTATTGCTAAGGTTGGAATTTGTTTTGTTGAAGTTACGATGAGTTTGGTATTTATGAAGTAGGGCCATAGTGGCTTGAACTTTTTCAGTGGCTGTCTGACCTAGGGAGTTTCTTTTCTCTATGATCAGATGAAGAAGACTGGTAGATTATCTAAAATGTTCTCCCAATTTTGTGCAAAAGCTGGGTCATTTGGGAAAGTGGGTAAAAAGGATGGTACATATCATGAAATATGACATCCAGTTTGTTGTCCAGTCCAGTTATATCTTTTAGATATAACTCCAAGTGGCTGAAGAGCTCAAACATTGTGTTGGATTCATCTAAGGTGAATTCACCCAAGAGACTGTGTCTAATTCCCTGTGAAAAGCCGCTACCCGATCAGGAACATAAAAACAGTAAAATGAATTTAATCACGACTTACGACAATCATCCTTATCTGAGAAAATTTCTTGAGAAACATTGGTCAATCCTGCTAGACGACCCATATCTAAAACCACAACTTCCCAATAAACCCTCAAACTCTGAAAAATATGCTTTCACCCAGCAAACTCCGCACCACCAATACTTTAGCAACCATTAACCCCTTAATGACCGCCCTATCGGGTTTTTACGGCGGTCATTAAGGGTACTTCTTCTGACGCGTACGCCTTTCTACGGCGCCGCATCAGAAGAAGATTTCGGGACATCGGGTCAGTATAGTGCCGGTGTCGGGCTGTGATATCACAGCCCAGACTCGGCACTAACACCCGGGATCGGAAAAACTCGAATCCCGGGTGTTTAACCCCTTACACGCCGCGGTCAAGTATGACCGCGGCGTGCAAGTGTGTCCCCCGTGGATCGGACCCCCCCGGTGTGCTTACCGGGGGATCCGATCCCTCCTGCCGCTGCCACGGGTCCCGACGAGTGACCCGAGGCTGTCTGCTTCTCTCTCCGCCGGATTCTGCCTTCCTGGCAGGACCCGGCTGTAAGTAACTGAGCATGCGCACTATAACTTACACTATACACTGCAATACAAGTGTATTGCAGTGTAAAGGCTTGAATAAGCGATCGGATGATCGCTTATTCAAGCCAAGAAGGGAAAATGAAGAATTTTTACAAACTTTTGCCAAATTTTCACTTTTTTCAGAACGAAACGCAAAACGTATCACTTAAATTTTATAACTAATGGATAAAACAGTTCAAAAGCAATACAGCAAAGGAAGTTTTTCATATAAAATCTTTCCTTAATTGTACATCCACATTTGTAATCTATTTACTCGAATGCCCTTGCGGACTTCAGTACATCAGACGTACGATCCAACAACTGAATACGACAATCGACAAACACCGTAGCAACGTATCAAACTGGTTCCTGAAACATAGGGGCACATTTACTAAGGGTCCACGGACCACATTTCTGTTGGGTTTCCCGACTATTTCCGATTTGCGCCGCATTTAACAGGGGTTTTTGGCCCACGCGATCAGATTTTGGCGTAATTGCGCCAACTTTCATGCGACACAAATTGGGGGCGTGCCCATCAGACAACCCGACTAATTGTGTCGCAAGACATGCACTCACATACACCGGGGAGAAGATAGTGAACTCCGGCAGACCTCAACGGGGAAGCAACACATGCAGGATATCGGCCGCATGATCTTGGCGAATCTCGCCAGACTTCATCCTCGTCAGACAGTCCGGATCGGGGATTGTGACAGGACTGGGTAAGTAAATGTGCCCCAATGTGACTCAAGACACAGCCACATTTACCATAAGAATGAATTTACAGACTTTTCTATCACTCCTATCAAACAGATCCCAGCTGGTATCAAATTATGTCAAAGAGAGATGTATTGGATATACAGACTCAACGGTCTGGCACCCAAGGGGTTGAACGAAACTCTGGAAAATAAATTCTAAAACCAACCCTTTCCAAATCCCCCCCCCCTTCCCCATCCACATACAACGCCCTTCAATTCCTCATAAAGTGAATATGCCTATCCTTAAGTTGACAGCCAGATAGGTTTCTCAGAACCTCTTGTTTTGAATACCTGCCCATGGACCACCACCCAGCACAGTCTCTTCATTTATGGTCCCACAATACAATCAAGGGAACATCACCTATTTATCTATTTCTTCATTTATTTGTATTTATTGTATTTATTTTATCTGTATCCAAACTCCAAGGAAGGAAGCAGCACTCCAAGATAAATAGTGAATGTTTATTCCACCAGTGGTAAGAGCTACGTTTCGGCTGACTCTATGCAGCCATTCTCAAGCATAGTGAAACAGTGATACAGGGCGGGTTTAAATCCCCCGCAGGATGTGACATCATGATTACAAAAACAGGTGGTGTGATAATGAGTTGTTAAATCATGCTCAAAAAACATATATAAAAGGTATATACAGCATATCAATGTGCAATATTATTACATCATATGATCATAACAGTGTCAAGTGTACAAAAAACAGTGTAGCCAATCAATAGTCCCCCGCACGCCGTCTAGCCAGTGTGTAAACATCAAGTTAACAGTTGTGTAAACATGTTAACACATGTCCTGAACCCGTTGCTAAGCAACATGACACTGCACAGCGAATACAATCAAAAAAAGTAAATAAAGAGAAGCGCTTAGTGCCGGAGTACGACTTACTGCGCCAACAACAAACGGAGGCTCATCCTTACCAAGGTAGAGGAGATCCTGAGGTGACAGGCCAAGGCGGTGTGATCGCTACGCAGGGCTGTGAGCAGCTCAGCTGCGATCCACCATGTCACGTCAAACTCTCAGGGATCGGACCCGCTATTGTGAGAACTACCAGGTGGGACGGCAAACATCTTTGAAGTGGGCAAGCGCACATTTAGCTAATGAGCAATAGAGCTGTCACAAAAACTATGGTATGACTGCGCTCCGACAGGTAAGTAATAACTTTAGGTGTATTCCCAAGGGTATCATGAACAAAAAGTTGTGATTGCAGGCGAATTCAGCCCAACATCACGTGGTCAGGCGGCACCCTGGAGGAAGCTGTCAGGTCAAATGTATGATGTTAATGTTGATAGAATACAGTGTGGGACTCCTTAACCGCGTACTGTCAGGTGGACCCAGGAGATCCCATGAGTAATGCGTCCGTATTAATCGGCACAATAAATCTATCAATATTGAACCCGCTCGGTGAACTACTAAAAAAAAACTCGGAAAAACTTCCCATAAGATAACATTATTGCATCAACACCATCTACAAAAAATGTTTCATATCTAAAACTAGTGATCAATAAAGGACGTTCCTAATATAAGGACTGAAAGAACACTGTTTTTCGTGCACAAAACTAAAGGCCCGCAACCAGACGCGGACAACAGAAAATACAGACAGGCTTATGGGGCCCGGAAAAGGTCATAGGCAAAACAATGCGATTTTCTCCCATATTCTGGCTTGTGCTCAGAATATTAAGCAAAATACGAAAAAATATAGAAATGAGGTATTATACCTAACGCACTCATAGTGCCCAGAGATTACAGAGAAAATATATTGTTTTACATTAAGGTGAGCGACCTGAGTGAAGTTGGCCCCCCCACCTTGTTCAAAGCACAAAATTGGTTCAAACGTTTATGCTACGTGTGTGCGTGGCTTGTTTTGTGTCAGTCATTGCTTGTTTTCTGTTTGTGCTGCTATGTTTTGTAAGTATTAATTGAGAGTGGCCACGAGGGCATCAATGTCACCAGCCCCCCCACCTTGCCCAAACAACCCAAACTGGGGGCAGAACAATGCTCGACCTGCTGTGCTGGGGGTGCGGCGCAGGGTGTGGGTGTGGGCGGCTGGGTTTTTTTGTTGTGAATAGGGAACGAAAAAAGGAAGGTCCAAGTTCAAGACAGCCACCCCACATTAAACAAAGCGAACAAAACGATGCGGCACCAATGAAAAGGGGTGTGCGGCACAAACGTACAGCACAAACGTTCTGACAAACCAATTTTTGTTGATGTGAACAAAGGGGGGGGGCCCAACTTTCACGCTCAGGTCGGTGAGCGGGGAAAAAAAACTGCTATACCATCCAAAATAAAAATTGATGATTGTTGTTTGTGTCCCCCGTGAAATTTAATAAAATCTCAAGAATAAGCTTTAGACCCGCAAATAAATTATCTATCAACATTGTATCTCATCGGCCATAAAAATAGCCCCATATGTTTGTATCCCAAAAAAAATAAAATTTAATAGGTCGTACAATGCTGACAATACAAATCGCTGTGAATTGCGGCTGGTGCTGTGCGACCGTAACAGCAAGTCACCACCACATATGGGTATCATAAACTCGGGAGGAATTGGGCATCACGCGTTGCAGTGCGTTCATCTTTAATTATTCTGAAAAATTTTTCAGTTCTGGCCTAAATGAATGTATTTTCCATGTTTCCCCAAAAAAATTCTATAGTTTTCTAACTCGCTAAGTCCATATTTTTTTTAACCCATATGAAACTACTTAACTTATGGTAAACAACTTCTATTAAGTTCTTTAACCCTTTGAGGGTTGAAGTTTCTATAAGTGGGGTTAATTTATTTAGGTTTTATTTCCTTATTTAAGGCCTCTCAAAGTCCATGAAAGCGAGTTTTTCCCCCCAAAATGTGAGTTTTGCAATTTTTCATGCAAATAGAAAAAATCGCACCTAAATTCTGCATACCCTCATAACATCCTAGAAAAAATACCGGGCAAAGCATAAATTAATCATCCCAACATTAAGCAATTTATTCTGTAAATCTTAATTATCAAACTTTTTGTGTAGTTTTTACAGCTTGTCTGGAAACCAGAAGCATTTCAAAACTTGGAAAATGAAGGATGTTTACCAAACTTTTGCAAATTTTCACTTTTTTTCAGAACAAAACGCAAAACGTTTCACTGAAAGTTTATAACTAACATCATTACATGGTGGGTCATGAGAAAACATTTCTCAGGCTCAACATCACCCATGATGATGTTAAAGCTTCCGAATTTATAACCAATTATCGTGAGACTTTCGATTGAAAAATCGAAGGTCTGGTCATTGACTGAAAACTAGTGTCGGTGATAAGGGGTTGAAAACTTCCTCCCTCACACTATCGGCAGCTTAGATCGGGCAATCCAGCTGTAGGTGCTGCATGGATAAAACAGTTCAAAACGCAATCCAGCAAAGGAAGTTTTTGATCAATAAAATCTTTCCTTAATTGTACATCCACATTTGTAATCTATTTCCGTTACTTACTTCGAATGCCCTGCGTACTCATTACATCACGTACGATCCACAACTGAATACGAGAATCGACAAACCCCGTACAAGAATGTAATGCAAACTGGTTCCTGAAACATATGGGCACATTTACTAGGGTCCATGGACCATTAACAGCTATTCGGGTTCCCGACTATCTCTCGATATTGCGCCACATTTACCATGGCGTTTTTGGGCACAACATTCTGCGATCAGATTTGGCGTAATTTTCGCGGCCAACTTCAGGCGCATTCACAAACACGGGAGAAGCATAGTGAACTCCCGGCGGACCTCAACGGGGAAGCACCATGCAGATATCACGCGTAGTCTTGGCGATCGCGCCTGACTTCATCCTCGTCAACAGTCCCGGATCGGGGATTGTGGACGACTGGGTGTAAGTCAATGTTCCCCAATTTACTCAAGACACAGCCACATTACCATAAGAATGAATTTACAGACTTTTTCTATCAACTCCTTCAAAACAGAATTCCAGATGGTTAACAAAGTTATTGCCTCACAGAAGGATTCTGTTAGGGTATACAACGCAAACGTCTTGGCACCCAAGGGGTTGAACTACAACTCGGAAAATAAATTCTAAAACCCAACCCTCTTCCAATCCCACCCCCCCCCCCTTCCCCCTCCACATACAACGACCCTTCAATTTCCTCATAAGTGAATATGCCTATCTTAAGTTGACGCCAAGCCAATAGGTTTCTCAGAACCTCTTGTTCCTTGACAAGACCTGCCCATGACCCCCACACAGCACAGTCTCTTCATTTATGGTCCCACAATAAATCAGGTGACATCACCTATTTATCTATTTATTTCATTTTATTTGTATTTATTGTAGTGATTTTAACTCTGTAGCCAAACTGCCAAGGAAGGAAGCGCCTACCAAGGATAAATAGTGATATGTTTTATTCTCACCAGGTGGTAGAGCTCACGTATTCGGCCAGACAGCGATCAGCCAGTCTGGTTCAAGCTAGTGAAACAGATGCATGTTGGAGGCGGGTTAAATCCCCCCAGGGGTGACTCATCGATGTACAAAACATTGGGATGTGATAATGATTGGTTTAATCTATCTCAAAAAACTAGATATAATAGGTAGATAACAGCATAGCAATGTGTGCCAATATCTCCTTACATCATATGATCAAACACCGTGTCAAGTGTCCAAAAACATTGGATCCAGGGATAGTCCCCCGCCAACGCCGGCTAGCCAGTGTGGAAACAGCAAGTTAACGGGTGTTTAAACTGTTAACACACATGTCCGGAACCTTGCTAACAACATGACACTGGCAACACGCGAATACAAAAAAAAATTAATAAAAAGAAGCGCGCCATGCCGAGTAACGACTTACTGCGCCAACAACAACGGAGGCTCCTCCTTACCAAAGGTAGTGGAGATCTCTGAGGTGACCGCCAATGCGGTGTGATCATGCTAAGCAGGGCTGTAGTCAGCTCAGCTCCGCGATCCACTGGTCACACATGTCTTTGTCAATCTACATCAGGACGGATCCCCCGCGATGCGATACTCCCAGGTGTGGGATGCATAGACCTTTGAAGTGGGGCAATCGCCCATTAAAGCTAAGAGTCAATAGAGCTGTCACAAAAACTATGGGATGACTGCGCTCTCGACGGTAAGTATACTTAGGTGTTATTCCCCGGTACGTGAACAAAAGTTGTATTGCATGCCGAATTCAGAGCCCAATCACGTGGTCAGGTGGGCACCATCTGGAAGGAAGCTGTCACGATGATCAAATGTATGATGTTAAATGTTGATCAGAATACACAGTGTGGGACTCCTTAACCCGCTACTGTCCAGTTGGACCCGGAGATCCCATTAGTGGAAAGAGAAAAAAATATAAATGAAGGTAGGTGGCTACGTCGGTGCCGCGTGTTTCATTATCAACAGCATCATTTGAAGAGTGATCTAGATCAAAAACAGAAGAAAAGAAATATTATTTAATGCAAAAAACATATGTCAATAGAAAAGGATTTTTTGTACTTCCTTACAACATTCATTGTGTGATTGTTAAATGAGGTATAAACTGGTAAATCTAATCCAGAATGTGTACATTAAAGTCAACATTCAAAGCGCGTGGTTGTAAAGAATTAAGCTTGTGAATCCATTCGATCCTAGGAGGAGGTATGTGGTCTACAATGCAAAATCTGAGCTGCTGAACACTATGTCCATGATCTGAAAAATGTCGAGGTACAGGTAAGTCGTGCTTAGATGTGTTAATAGATGACCTGTGGTTATGTATAAATTACATGATCCAACCTGCATGTCAAATGCTGGCGGATCCTATATTTTTTACCAGTAAGTGGGTCAGTGAATGAGTCTCCCTTAATCATGTGACTGCAGTTCCCCAAAGTCCCCTTTAACAAGATTGTCCCTTAGATTTCTGGGTCTTCTATAAGAGAAAAGTGGAGGTACCTGGAATTCTTTAATGTCACTATGGTAACAGGAAAGGGTTGTCAAATGTTTGCGAATCAAATTTGATGCAAGCTGGCTATGAGGGCCAAAAGTGGACACAAAAGGTATACTATCTGGTGCCTTAGTGTCCCTCTTGTTTGGTGTCAACAGGTCAGTTTTAACAAGTCTCTTTACCCTTTCTTTGTGTCTATTAGTCAGATGAGTAGGGTAACCTCTAGCTAGAAATTTTTTTGACATTTCATTAAGTCTAGTGTTCACCTGGTTAGGGTCATCCACGATTCTCCGAACCCTCATAAGCTGGCTGAGTGGGAGAGAATCCACTGTGCGTCTGGGATGTGCACTGTCATATCTCAGTAAATTATTCCGGTCAGTCTCTTTGACAAAAAGATCAGTCTTCAGCTTGTTCCCCTCAATGTATACATTGGTGTCCAAAAATTGAATTTGTGATTGTGAATTCGGTGGATCCAAATATTAAATTCACCAAATCTTTCTCAAAGTCAAAAAAGGTTAAAAAAAGTCTGTGTCACCTGTCCAAATCATGAAGACATCGTCGATATACCGCCAACACCCCAAAACGTGTGTAAAGAGTGGTGACGTGTATATCGACGCCTCCTCCAAGTCCGCCATGAAAATATTGGCGTAAGTGGGGGCCATATTGGCCCCACCGCCGTCCCACGTAATAGCAAGAAGTAACTGTCACCAAACAAAAAATAGTTGCATGATACGGGTTCAGGACGTGTGTTAACATATTTACACAATCGTTAACATGATGTTTACACACTGTGGCTAGATTGCGTGCGGGGGACTATCGATTGGCTACACTGTTTTTTGTACACTTGACACTGTGTTATGATCATATGATGTAATAATATTGCACATTGATATGCTGTATATACCTTTTATATATGTTTTTTGAGCATGATTTAACAACTCATTATCACACCACCTGTTTTTGTAATCATGATGTCACATCCTGCGGGGGATTTAAACCCGCCCTGTATCACTGTTTCACTATGCTTGAGAATGGCTGCATAGAGTCAGCCAAAACGTAGCTCTTACCATTGGTGGAATAAACATACACTATTTATCTTGGAGTGCTGCTTCCTTCCTTGGGGTTTGTAAATCAGTTCCTTGAAGCCTGCACCCACATTGGATTTAATCCGGTTATCCACAGTGCTGCTCCTTCTACCTATCTATTTTATCTGTATCTGTATTTGTTTTCTATGTCACCATAATTCACTGACACACAGAACCCTTCATTTATACATTGAAACCTCTTTTATTTATGATTAAAATTTTACACACACTTTACCCGTTTATCTAAAGGCTTTTTCTGCAGTCTCCGAGCCAACTAAGGCAAGTATAGCCAATAGTAAGTATGGAAACATAGACATGTCGATTGCGACCGCAATCCTCTCACTCCCCCGGAGCTACCACCACAGAGCATGCGCAGAACTGTGAAGAAACTGTCGCCGTCCCCGCGGCAGACATCCAGTTGGTTATCACAGCTACTGCCCATGCGCAGTAGATATTTTAGGTGCTCCCCGCTCCCCTGTCGGAGCAGATAAATAACCAGCCATAATACCATGCTACGATTCAAAGAAAAACCCATGCTACTACTTGATTCAGTTTAACCAAACATGTATGTATTACATAAAACTAAATAAAAGTATTGTATGAACCAACTATGTACCGTAAACAAAAATTAAGATGCATATTCACTAGTGTTGCAGCTTAGATTTTGTGGACTTACATGGTTGCAATAAAGAATATTTCATAAAATCTGATGCTACCAATGCTCAATAAAACCTTTAAGTAACCTATCAAAGAGACAAAATTAGCGAATAAATAAAAAGATATCAATAAATCGATGTAGGTTCATATTTAGATAGAATAACTAATAACTGGAGTCCGGGTAGTCTATATGTGTACAAATGGCTGAATAGATATTATATAAATACATGAGCCAAATAAATAAATAAATAATACGCCCCATACTTTTTATTTTGATTAATTTTATGTTGATAGGCATAACAATGTTTCATACAGGTATAAAGACTGATTCATATTTAATGGTGGGTAGAAAGGTGACAAAGTAAAGACTGTCTGTGGGTTATATTATTCAGGGTTTCTTATGGAGACATGACATATTACTTGCCACACTTTCCGACTCGAGGGTGCATATCAGTCGCCTCCCAGGCGCATTGTTAGTTATTATGGCTGGTTATTATTCTGCTCCGGCAGGGGAGGGGGAGAACCTAAATATTACTGCGCTTCAGGGCAGTAGGTAGATTAACCCGAACGGAGTGTCGTGCGGGCGGGGCGCGCCAGGTGTGTCAACTTTTTGATGTACACGGTATAACCAAAGCACTTTTCCCATTGAGGGGGCTATCCAATGGGTTTAGTGCAGTCCAGAGTATAAATTTACATTAAAGTGTGTTTTCCACATAACCTATGATACTTTTGCTCTCTAGAAAGACATCCAGGCCTCTCTTGAACATGTACATAGAATCCACAATAACAACCTCTATTGTAAGAGTAGTGAGACTATGGAACTCTCTACTGCAAAAGAACCTTTGTCTATGGCGATTATAAAACCGCCTCTCCTCTAGGCATAGAGGAACTTACCACCTCATTATTTGGGATTATTTTTACAATCCTTGGCAATATTTCTCCCAGTCTTTGTTTTTGCTGCCTTTTAGATGCTTTTTACAGAATGTATTTTTCTCTCTATAATCCTGTAACGCATCATCGCTACCTATGCGTTTTAGTACCTTTAAAAATCCTGTAACGCATCATCGCTACCTATGCGTTTTAGTACCTTTAAAAGTCTCTCTCTCCTTAAAGGATCAGGCCATTTCCCAACAAGGCTGTCCCAGCCTATGAGCATGCACCTCCAACCATATACCTCAGCATACCCTGTTCTCCGCGTTTGAGCAAAAGTTCCTAGCTTGCTAGCTGTAATAAAAATCTAACTCTGTGTGCGCCAACTGATTAGACCAGAGCAATGATGCCATGGTAGGAGGAAGGTTGCTAAGATTCAGGGAAAAATGGACAGAGATTACTTCAAATCCCTGGGTTTTAGATATATTACACAAACCGGCTGATCATCAACCTGAGAGGTCTCAACGAGTTCATCATCTACCGAAAATTCAGGATGGAGTCGGTAAGATCAGCCACACACATTATTCACAAAAACGCGTTAATGTGCGCTATAGACTTCCGTACTATCACATCCCTATACACCCTTTCTCCCAGAGATTCCTAAGGTTTTCTGTCCTGTCTCCAGAGGGTTTGACACTAACTTCCAATTATGTGCACTCCCCTTTGGAATATCCTCAGCCCCAAGAACCTTCATGAAGGTGATGGCAGAGGTGGTGGCTTTCCTCAGGCTACAGGATGTAATGATAGTACCGTATCAGGATGGAGTCGGTAAGATCAGCCACACACATTATTCACAAAAACGCGTTAATGTGCACTATAGAATTAAAGGATGCGTACTATCACATCCCTATACACCCTTTCTACCAGAGATTCCTAAGGTTTTCTGTCCTGTCTCCAGAGGGTTTGACACTAACTTCCAATTATGTGCACTCCCCTTTGGAATATCCTCAGCCCCAAGAACCTTCACGAAGGTGATGGCAGAGGTGGTGGCTTTCCTCAGGCTACAGGATGTAATGATAGTACCGTATCTGGACGACTTACTTATCATTGGCCAAGACCAAGAAAATCTGCTCTTGTCAAGAGATTTCACTATAGAAACCTTAGAGAAGTTGGGATGGATAGTAAACTCTCAGAAATCAGAACTCTCACCAGCTACAGTGAGAAAATTCCTGGGTGTAAACTTAAATTAGAATTACCAGATGCCATTCCTTCCACAGGACAAAGGAATCCACATCAAGGTAGGTACGACCCATAATCTAAACCACAAACTTCCCAATAACCTACAAAACCTCTGAAAAAATATGCTTGCACCAGCAAACTCGCACACCAATACTTTAGCAACCCATTAACCCCTTAATGACCGATCCTATCGGGTTTTTACGGGGTCATAAGGGTATTCTTATGACGCGTACGCCTTCTACGGCGCCGCATCCAGAAAAAGAGATTTCGGGACATGGGTCAGTATAGGCGGTGTGGGCTGTGATATCACAGCCCAGACCGGCACTAACACCCGGGATCGCGAAAAAACTCGAATTCCGGGTGGTTTAACCCCTTCACGCCGCGGTCAGTATGACCGCGGCGTTGCAAAGTGTCTGTCCCCCGTGGGATCGGACCCCCACGGTATGTGCTTACCCAACCCAGGGGAGACGATCCTCCCATTGCCGGCTTGCCACGGAGTCCCGGACGAGTGACACGGGCTTGTTGCTTCTCTCCGGGATTCTGCCTTCCTGGCAGACCCGGCTGTAAGTAACTGAGCATGCGCACTATAACTTACACTAACACTGCAATACAAGTGTATTGCAGTGAAAGGCTTGATATAAGCGATCGGATGATCGCTATTCAAGCCAAGAAGTGAAATATGTAAAAAAGTATAAAAAAAAAAATTCAATCTTTTTATAATATAATTAAATAAATAAATAAAATAAAAGTCCCATATCTCTCCCCAGGAAACATTAAATGCAAATACAGTAAATAAAACAACAAAAAGTACATATTGTTATCCACCGCGTCCAGTATTAATCGTGATACAATAAATCTAATCAATATTGAAAACCGCTCGGTGAACAACGTAAAAAAAAAACTCGGAAAACTTCCCAATATCAATTCTCATCAAACACACCATCACAAAAAAATGTTCTAAAAAGTGATTCAAAAAATTTACGTTCCCTAATGATAGACGACTTGAAAAGAAACAACACTATCTTTTGAAAAAAAATAGCCCCAACAGATCTGGACAACAGAAAAATCAGACAGATTATGGCCCCTGAAATTGTCCATAGTAACAATGGCGGATTTTCTCCAATATTGGTTTTGTCAGGAAAATTAAGCAAAAATAGAAAGAAAAACTATATATGAAGGTCATCACCGCAACGTATGTGAACCAGAGAATACATTGAAAATATGATTTTACATTACGGTGAGCGGGGAAAAAAAAAAAAAATGCTAACAATCAAAATAAAAAATTGATGATTTGTTTGTGTCCGCTTGACAAATAGTTAAATAAATATCAAGAACAAGCTGTTAGGACTCCCAAAATAAATAAATTTCTCTAACTTGTAATCTGCATCCCATAAAAAATAAGCCCTCATGTGTTATTACAAAAAAAAATAAAAATGTAAATAGTCGATTACAATGGATAATAAAATCTGCGGTATGTGAATGGCGCCTCCATTCATTCTTATACTGGGCTGTGCGCCCGTTTTTTATACAGCCAGTCACCACCACAATTTTGGCCTAAATGAATGTATTTCCAAAAAAATTCTATAGTTTCTAAATCGCACAAGTCCAATTTTTAACCCAGTGAAAACACTTAAAGGGTAATCGACGTCTAATAGAAGTGTTTTTACATTACGTATAAAGGGGTTTGAAGTTAGTTTCTATAGTGGGGAATTATTAGGATTTTACAGTATTTAGGCCTTTCAAAGTCACTCTTGAAAGCGTGAGTTGTCCCTCAAAAATGTGAGTTTTGGCAATTTCATGAAAATAAGAAAAATCGCACCTAAAGTTCTGCACCTCATAAATCTAGAAAAAAGCCAGGAAGAAATAATATTAATGAATCCCAACATAAAGCAGTATTTGTAAATGTTATATCAAAACTTTTTGGGTATAGTTTCTCCTTTGTCTGGAAACCATGAACGTTTAAACTTGGAAATGAAGGAATTTTTACAAACTCTTTGCCAAATTTCACTTGTTCAGAACGAAAGCAAAAACGTATCAACTAAATTTTATCCAATCATGACGAAAACAATGTGTGTAAGAGAGCGAAGAAAACATTCTCAAAAACACCCGGATATGTTAAAGAGTTCCGAAGTTTAGAACCTGTATCGTGAGACTTGTCAGATTGAAAAATCGAGTCTGGTATTGAGATGAAACTAGTGTCGCGTGGTAAGGTTGGGGTTAAAAAATCCCCCTAAAAACTATCGGCCAGCTATAGATGCGGCAGGCAATCTAGCTGTAGGGTGTTGCCTCAACATAAGCCACTGGAGTACAAACAGGTTCAAAAGCAAATACAGAAAGAGTTTTTCAATAAAACTCTTTCCTTAATTGTACATCCACATTTGTAATCTATTTACTCGAATGACCTCTTGCGGACTCAGTACATCAGACGTACGATCCAAACAACTGAATACACAATCGACAAACACCGTTAGCATACGTATCACAACTGGTTCTGAAAACATAGGGGCACATTACATAGGGTCCACGGACCAACATTTCTGTTTGGGTTTCCCGACATATTTCGATTTGCGACGAATGATTAACAGGGGGTTTTGGCCACGCCGATCAGATTTTGGCGTAATTTGCGCCCAACTCCTTCATGCGGACACAATTGGGGCGTGCCCATCAGAACAACCGCGACTAATTGTAGTCGCAAGACATGCACTCACATACCACCGGGGAGAAGATAGTGAACTCAGGCAACCCTCAAAGGGGAAGCAACACAGGCAGGAGATCGGCGCAATGATCTTGGCGAATCTCGCCAGACTTCATCCTAGTCAGCCAGTCCGGATCGGGGATTGTGACAGGAATGGTTAAGTGAAATGTGCCCCAATGTGACCAAGACACAGGCACATTTTACATAAGAATGAATTACAGACTTTTCTATCACTCCTATCAAAGATCACCAGCTGTATCAAAATATGTCAAGAGAGTGTATATGGAATAAGACATCAACGGTTCTGGCACCCCAAGGGGTTAACGAACTCTGGAAAATAAATCTAAAAAACCAACCCTTTCCAAATCCCCCCCCCCCCCCTTCCCCATTCCACATACAACGCCCTCAATCCTCATAAAGGAATTGCCACTTAAAGGGTGGTATTCTCGCCTGGGCATTCACAGTCAGTTCACTACTCTTCCAGTTTAAACATTTCTTCAATTGGAGTATAAAAAAAATGTTCCTGGTGTTGAAGAAATTCTATATAAATGTAGTCATCTGATCACCTTAGAAACGAGGATGGCCCTCCGCGTTACGACCACGTCACACTCTGGCAGACGTGGCCCAGACATAGCTATTGAGTCTTGCTACTCTCTAAATTCAGCACTTCATTAACAGGACAGACTTGTGGGGCATGTAGTAAATCCCGGACATTTCATATACAAAAACAATTTAGTTTGTGCATCCCTCAGCAGACGGGCCGTATCCGAGGGAAGTATCTCGTTTCATAGGGACAAAATGACTACATTATGAGAAATATCTTCAACAGGAACATTGTTTTTTAATACACACTAATTGAAGAATCGTTATATATGGCAATTTATCAAACTGGAATGGAAGCCCAGGAGAGAATACCCGTTTACGTTGACAGCCAGATAGGTTCTCGACCCTCTGTTTTGATAACTGCCCATGGACCACCACCAAGCACGTCCTTCTTTAGGTTCCCACACATAATCAAGGGAACATCACCTATATTTATTCATTTTCACTTATATTTGTATTATGTGTATTTATTTTATCTGAGTATCCAACTCCAAGGAAGGAAGCACGCACTCCAAGATAAATAGTGAATGGTTATCCACAGTGGTAAGAGCTACGTTTCGGCTGACTCTATTGCAGCCATTCTCAAGCATAGTGAAAACAGTGGATTACAGGCGGGTTTAAATCCCCCGCCGGATTGTGACATACTGATTACAAAAACAGTGGTGGTGGAAATGGTTGTTAAATCATGCTCAAAAAACAATATATAAAAGGTTATATACAGCATCAATGTGCAATATTATTCCATCATATGATCATAAAGTGTAAGTGTACAAAAACAGTGTAGCCAATCAATAGGCCCCCGCACGCCGTCTAGCCAGTGTGTAAACATCAAGTAACATTGTGTAAACATTGTTAAACACATGTCCTGAACCATTGTAAGCAACATGACAATGCACAGCGAATTCAATCAAAAAAAGAGTAAAATAAAGGAGAAGCTCTTAGTGCCGGAGAGTACGGATCTTACTGCGCAAACAAACAAACGGAGGCTCCATCCTACCAAGGTAGAGGAGATCCTGAGGTGACAGGCCAAGGCGGTGTGATCGCATACGCAGGCTGTGAGCAGCTCAGTGCGACTCCACCAGTCACGTCAAAACTCCAGGGATCGGACCCGCTATTGTGAGAACACACCAGGTGGGACGGCAAAACATCTTTGAAGTGGGCAAGCGACACATTAGTAATGAGCAATAGAGCTGTCACAAAAAATATGGTTATGACTGGCGCTCCGACAGGTAAAAGTAATAACTTAGGGTGATTCCCATAGGGGATCATGAAAAAAAGGTTGGTATCAGGCGAATTACAGCCCAACATCACGTGGTCGGCGGCCCCTGGAGAAGGCGGTCCAGGTCAACTGTATGATGTTAATGTGATAGAATAAGTGTGGACTCCTTAACCGCCTTACTGTCAGGTGGACCGGAGATTCCCATGAGAGGAGAAGAGAAAAAAATTATAATGAAGGTTAGTGGTCTGCCGGTCGGCGCTATGGGTTGATTATCAACAGGCACAGTGAATAGTGATCTAGATCAAAAACAGAAGAAAAGAAATATTATTTAATGCAAAAAACATATATGTCATAGAAAAGGATTTTTTGTACTTCCCTCAACATTCATGTATGTGATTGTTATAAATGAGGTAAAACGGTAAATCTAACCAGAATGTGTAACATTTAAAGTCAAACATTCAAAGGGCGTGGTTGTAAAGAATTAAGCTTGTGAATCCATTCGTCCTAGAGGAGGTATGTGGTCTACAATTGCAAAAATCTGAGCTGCTGGAACACTATGTCCATGATCTGAAAAATGTCGAGGTACAGGTACAGTAGTGGCTTAGATGTGTTATAGATGACCTGTGGTATGTATAAGATTACATGATCCAACCTGCATGTCAAATGCTTGCGGATTCCATAGGTTTTTTTTACCAGTAAGTGGGTTCAGTGAAGAGTCTCCCTTCATCATGTGAATGCAGTTCCCCAAAGTCCCCTTGAACAAGATTGTCCCTTGGAGATTTTCGGGTCTTCTATTAAGAGAAAAGTGGAGTGTGAGGTACCTGAGAAATTACTTTAAGTCACTATGGAACCGGAAAGGTTGTTGTCAATGTTGCGGAATCAAATTTGATCATTGCAAGCTGGCTATGAGGGCCAAAAAAAGTGGAACAACAGGATTACTATCATGGTGCTTAGTGTCCTCTAGTGTTGAGGTGTCAACAGGCAGTGTTAACAAGAGCTCTTGTACCCTTTCTTTGTGGTCTATTAGTCAGATGAGTGGGTAACCTCTAGCGAAGAAATTTTTTGACATTCTCATTAAGTCTAGTGGTTACATGGTTAGGGTCATCCACGTTCTCCGAACCTCATGAAGCGGCTGAGTGAGGGAGACACCATGTGCTGTTGGGATGTGCACAATGTAATTTCAGTAAATATTCCGGGTCAGCTCTTTGACCAAAAGATCAGTCTTCAGCTTGTTCCCTCAATTGTATACATTGGTGTCCAAAAATTGAATTTGTGATTGTGAATTCGGGTGGATCCAACATATAAATTCACCAAATCTTTCTCAAAAGTCAAAAAAAAGTTAAAAAAGTCTTGTGTACCTGTTCAAATCATCGAAGAAATCGTCGATATACCGCCAACACCCCAAACGGTGTGTAAAGAGTGGTGACGTGTATATCGACGCCTCCTCCAAGTCCCATGAAAATATTGGCGTTAATGGGGGCATATTGGCCCACCGCGTTCCCACAGTACTAGCAGAAGTAAACTGTACACAAACAAAAAATAGTTGCATGATACGGGTTCAGGACGTGTGTTACACATATTTACACAACGTTAACATGATGTTTACACACTGTGGCTGATTTGCGTGCGGGGGGACATCGATTGGTTACACTGTTTTTGTACACTTGACACTGTGTTATGATATATGAGTAATAAATTGCCACATTGATATGCGTGTATATACTTTTAGATTATGTTTTTGAGCTGATTTAACAAATCATATTCACACACCCTGTTTTGGTAATACATGATGTCACATCCTGGGGGGATTTAAACCCGCCCTGTATCACTGTTTCACTATGCTGAGATGGCTGACATGAGTCAGCCAAAAACGAGCTCTTACCATTGGGGAATAAAACAGACACTATTATCTTCGCGAGTGCTGCTCCTTCTTGGGTGTTGTAAATCAGTTCATGAAGCCGCACCCACATTGATTAATCCGGTTATCCACAGTGCTGTCTTCTTTCTACTATCTATGATCTGTATCTGTATTGTTTTATATGTCACATAATTCACTGACACACAAGAACCCTTCATTATACATTGAAACCTCTTTATTTGATTAAAATTTTACCACACTTACCGTTATATCTTAAAGGCTTTTTCTGCAGTCTCCGAGCCAACTAAGGCAAGTATAGCCAATAGTAAGTATGGAAACATAGACAGTCGATTGCCGACCGCTAATCCTCTCATCCCCCGGAGCTACACCAAGAGCCATGGCGAAGCAGAGCCTGAACTGTGAAGAAAATGTCGCCGTCCCCGCGGCAGCATCCAGTGGTTATCACAGCCTATGCCCATGCGAAGAAGTAGTATATTTTAGGGCTCCACGCCTCCCGTCGGAGCAGTAAATAACCAGCCATTACCAACACATGCCTGAGGGACTGATTTAACTAACACCCGCGGAGCGGAAAGTGGCATAATCTGTCCCATAAGATAACCCGAATATATATAACCCACAGAAGATTTACTTTGTCAGCACTTTCTACACACCAATATATGAATCAATTCTGTATAGCCGTAGGAATTGGTCTAATGCTCAACATAAATATCAAAACTAACGTATGGGAGCTTATTTATTTATTTTATTTGGCTATGTATGTATATAATTATTCAGCCATCTTGTACAATATAGACTACACGACTCCATTTTAGTTATTCTATATAATATGAACATACATCGATTTATTGATTATTTATTTGATTCGGTAAATTTTTTATATCTATTGATATTTACTTTAAGGTTTATTGAGGCAATGCCACAGAGTTTTATGAATATTCTTTTATTGCAACCAATTGTAAGTCCACAAAAATCTAAGCTGCAACCACTACGTGAATATTCAATATAATTTGTTTTTACGGTACTATTTGGTTACAACAACTACATTTTATTATTTTATGTAATAAATACATGTGGTTAAACAGAATCAAGTAGGCAGGGATTTATCTTGAATAGTGGGCATTTTTTGATGTACACGGTATAACCCAAAGCACTTTTCCATGAGGGGCTGATCCAATGGGTTTAGTGACAGTCCAGAGTCATAAATTGTACATTAAAAAAGTGTGTTTGCCACTAACCATGAATACTTTTGCTTCTCTAGAAAGACATCCAGGCTCTCTTGACACATGTACATAGCAACCACAATAACAACCTTATTGTAAGAAGAAGTAGTGAGATATGGAACTCTCTATGCAAAGAACCTTTGTCTAAGGCGTATATACAAACCGTACCCTTCTAGGCATTAGAGGAACTTACCACCTCATTATTTGGACTTATTTTTACCATCCTTGGCAATATTTCTCCCAGTCTTTGTTTGCTGCTGTAGATGCTTTTTACAGAATGATTTTTCTCTCTATAATACTGTAACCCTCATCGCTACCATATGCGTGTTTAGTACCTTTAAAAGTCTCTCTCTCCTTAAAGGATCAGGCCATTTCCAACAAGGCTGTCCCAGCCTATGGGCATGCAACCTCCAACCATATACCCTCAGCATCCCTGTTCTCGCGTTTGAGACAAAGTCCTAGACTTGCTAGCGTAATAAAAAATCTACTCTGTGTGCGACCAACTGCTATAGACCAGAGCAAATGATGCATGGGTAGGAGGAAGGTTCTGAGGAAGACGGAGAAAAATGGACGAGATTACTTCAAATCCTGGGTTTTAGATATATTACACAAACGGCTGACAATTCAACCTGAGAGGTCTCAAAGAGCATCTCTAGACGAAAATATCAGGATGGAGTCGGTAGATCAAGCACACACAAATTATCACAAAACGCGTAAGTGCCTATAGAAGTAAAGATGCGTACTATCACATCCCTATTAACCCTTTCTACCAGAGATTCCTAAGGTTTTCTGTCCGTCTCCAGAGGGTTTTTGACACTAAATTCCAATTATGATGCACTGCCCCGTTGAATATCCTGCAGCACCAAGAACCTTCACGAAGGTGATGGCCAGAGGTGGTGGCTTTCCTCAGGCATACAGGATGTAATGATAGACCGTATCCTGGACGCATTACTTCATGCCAAAGACCAAAGAAAATTGCTCTTCAAGAGATATTTCACTATAGAAACCTTAGAGAAGTTGGGAGTATGGATAGTTAAACTCTCAGAAATCAGAACTCCTACCAGCTACAGTGAGAAGAAAATTTCGGGTGTAAATTAAATTAGAATTTACCAGAGGCCATTCCTTTCCAAGGACAAAGGAATCCACCATCAAGGATCAAGTAAATAAATTCAAGAGAGAGTCGCCAATTCTCAATCAGAGAAGCCATGAAGATCATTGGGATATCTTGACAGGCCCTGCATTTCCTCAGTGGCCTT
>CM033643.1:172348732-172436779 GCA_019512145.1 Engystomops pustulosus
TAGATCTGTTCGCAACAAAGGAGAACACCAAGTACCATCATTACTTTAATCTGGAAAAAGGAGAGAGCAAGGAACATCTAAATGCACTCCTAGGGCATTCCCCTGATCGCCAGAGCCCTGGGAAAGATATACCAGGAAAACACTAGGACCATTTTCATCTGCCCAAACTGGCCGAAGAAAAGCTGGTATCCACTCCTGAGAAGAATGTCACCACAGGACCCAGTCATTCTTCCATTGTCAAGGGACTTACTGTGTCAGGGTCCAATTCATCATCCCAACCCGGGAAGGTTACAACTATCAGCCTGGATCCTGAATCCAGCTACCTGAGATCTTCATAGGTTATTAAAACTTTGAAGGCAAGTAGGAAACCAGTCACATTTGCAATTTACCATAAAATATGGAAAAAAATGTCTTCTTTCTGTAAAGACAGTCCGCCTTGCTAGTCTAACCCAGATGTTTTACAGGTACTCGAGTTTCTTCAGAAGGTCCAGGTGTCGGCGCTTAGTGCCTTCTTTGACCAACCCCTCATCGAACACAGGTGGATCAAAAGGTTTATTAAAGCATCTTCGAGACTAAGACCCCAGACATCAGCATAGGATTTAACGTTAGTTCTAAATACATTAGTACATTTGAACCAATTGACTCATCTAGTATAAGAAACTTAACATTTTAAAATGGTATTTCTGATAGCTATCACCTCTGCCAGAAGGCTAGGTGAACTACAGGCTATATCGATTAGGGAACCCTACATAAAAATTCTAGAAGATAGAATTGTACTTACGTTGGATCCAAATTTTGTTCCCAAGGTGGTTTCTGACTTCCACAGGAATCAGGAGATTATCCTGCCCTCCTTCTGTGAGAACCCTTCTTCTGCGAGAGAACAGAAATGGAACTCTCTGGACGTAAGACGTTCCGTTATAAAATAGTTACAAGCCACTGAACCCTGGCGTATTGATACTAACCTTTTTATTCAATTTCAGGGGAAAAACAAGGGGAGGAAGGCGTCTAAAGCAACTATTGCAAGATGGCTGAAGCTAGCAATCTCCTCATGCTACGACATACAGAAAATACCAATACCCCCAGGAATACGAGCACGCTCGATCAGAGCGATGTCCACATCCTGGGCAGAGAGAAGAGGAGCTTCATTGGATCAAATTTGCAAGGCGGCAACTTGGTCTTCATCCTCCACGTTTTCTAAACATTATAGACTGGACTTGCACTTGTCAAAATACTTATCATTTGGGCGCAAGGTGTTACAAAATAAGAAGATTTTTTAGGGAGGGATTACTGTTTGTAAGTCTCCAGGTGGGCCTTCATGGTGGACGAAGCGGAAATTATTAATTAGATTACTTACCGGTAATTTTATTTCCGTTAGTCCACCATGACGGCCTAGGTATTCCTACCCTATTGGAAATTTCATTTCTGTGTTTCTTTGTCTTTCAGATAAAAGCTGTATGTGGTTTAACCCCTTAAGGACGCAGGGTTTTTTGACCATCTAGGGTTAATGTACCCTAGATGGTCAGATCGCTCCTACCATATACTGCAATACTTCTGTATTGCAATATATGGCATTTTTGCAGCACATTCATTACAATGAGCCACTGGCTCATTGTAACGAAACTGCAGAAGCCATGTAGCCTCGTGTCAAAAGAAGACCCGAGGCTACCATGGCAACCGATCGCCGCCCCCCGATGACGTTCGGGGGCGCGGCGATCGCCTTGAAGATGGCGGCGCCCGCACGCCGCGGTTTTTTAAACGCCGCCGGCGACTTTGCCGGCGGCAATGACATGGTTAATAGCCGCGATTGGTGCAAGCACCAACCGCGGTTATTAGCGGTGGGGGTTTTCTGCATGGCTCCATTGTAATGAATGTGCTGCAAAAATGTTGCCATATGGCGATACAGAAGCGTATTGCAGTATATGGGTAGCCGCGATCGACCATCTAGGGTTAAGCCTAGATGGTCTAAAAAAATAGTGAAAAAAAAAAGAAAAAAAAGTTTAAAAAAAAAAATAATAAAATAAATAAAATATTAAAAATTCAAATCACCCCCCCCCTTTTTTTTTGCCGTATGAAAGGGATTAATAAAACATAATAAACAATAAAAATTCCAAACATATAGGTTATCGCCGTGTCCCATAATGCCCCATCTATCAAAAACATAAGAAACGGGGTTACGGCCGGCTTGGTGTGACGCTCCTGAGGCGGGAAATGGCGCCCAAATGTCGAAAAGTGATTTTCACCTTTTACATAACATAAAATAAAAAAAATAAAAAATGATCAAAATGTCGCCACAGTGACCTCACAAAATGTAGCAATGAAAACGTTGCCTCATTCGCAAAAAAACGACACCTACACATTTCGTGACACCAAAGTATGAAAAAGTTATCGGCGTCAGAAGATGGCAAAAATGTTTGTTCTTTTTTGTACACATTCGTTTATTTTGAAAAATGTATTTTAAAACACAATACATTGGTATCCACCGCGATAGCACTGAACCAAAGAATAAAGCTGAGGTGTTTTTTTTTTCATGCTTCGCAGGTACAAGGGCATGTTAAAATAAAAAACATTACAGGGAAAGTAAAATCTGTTACGCACAAAATACAGCACTTCACAGTTCTGTACACGTAAAATGAATATAACGTATGGATTTTGAACGGTTGTGGAGAGCGAGAAATGAGCCGAGAAAAACCCGAGTCATTAATGGGGTTAAACCACAGACAGCTTTGATCGATGAAAGACAAAGAAGAAAAAACACAGAATGAAATTTCAAATAGGGTAGGATACCTAGCCGGATGGTGTGACTAACGGAAATAAAATACCGGATAAGTATATCTAAGTTAATAATTTCCGCAGTCGTCCACCATGAAGCACATGGAGACTTAAAACAGTAATCCCTCCCAAAAAATCTTCTATTTTGTAACACACTTGCGCCCAAATGATAGTATTTTGAACAAGTGCAAGTCCAGTCTATAATGTTAGAACAACTGTTGAGGATGAAGACCAAGTTGCGCCTCTTGCAAATTGATCCAATGAGCTCCTCTTATCTCTGCCCAGTATGGGGACATCGCTCGATCGAGCGTAGCTCGTATTCCTGGGGTAGTATGGTATTTTCTGGTATGTCGTAGCATGAGGAGATTGCAGCTTCAGCCATCTTGCAATAGTTGATTTTAAGACGCCTTCCTCCCTTGTTTTCCCATGAAATTGAATAAAAAGGTTAGTATCAATACCCAGGGTTCAGTGGCTTTGGTAACTATTTTAGAACGGGAACGTCTTACGTCCAGAGAGTTCCATTTATGTTATCTCGCAGAAGAAGAAGATAGGGTTCCACAGAAGGAGGGCAGGATAATCTCCTGATTCCTGTGGAAGTCAGAAACCAAATGGGAACAAAATTGGATCCAACGTAAGTACCAATTCTATTCTTCTAGAATTTTTATGTAGGGGTTCCCTAATCGATATGAGCGTAGTTCACCAGCCGTAGGGCAGAGGTGAAGCTATCAGAAATACCATTTTAAACGTGTTAAGTTTCTTATATAGATGAGTCAAGTGGTTGCAAATGTACTAATGTATTTAGAACTAACGTTAAATCCTTACTTTTATGCGATGTCTGGGGTCTTAGTCAGAAGATGCTTTAATACACCTTTTGATACCCACTGTGTTCGATGAGGGTTGGTCAAAAAAGAAGGCCTTAAGCGCGCGACAACCTGGACCTTCTGAAGAAACTAGATAACCTGTTAAAACATCATGGGTTTAGACTAGCAAGCGGGACTGTCTTACAGAAAGAAGGAACATTTTTTTCGATAGGTTATGGTAAATTGCAAATGTGACTGGTTTCACCTCTTGCCTCAAAGTTTTAAAACTATGAATCTCAGGTAGTGGATTCAGGATCCAGGCTGATAGTTGTAACCCTTCCCGGGTTGGGATGATGTGAATTGGCCCCTGACACAGTAAGTCCCTGACAATGAAGAATGACTTGGTCCTGTGGTGACATCTTTCACAGAGGTGGAACCAGCTTTTCTTCGGCCAGTTTGGGAGATGAAAATGTGGTCCTTGTGTTTACGTGGTACTATCTTCCCGGCGCTGGCGATGAGGGGAATACACTAGAGTGAGAGAGCATCAGATGTTACTTTGATCTCTCCTTTCCAGATTAAAGTAATGATGGTTACTTGGGGTTCTCCTTTGTTGCGAAACAGATCACTTGAGGATAACCCCGATGGATGTTTAGATTTTGGAGATCTCTTCCTTGAGACTTCCACTGTTCGGGGTGAGATTTCTTCATGTGAGAAAATAGCTTTTAAGTTCTTAGTACCTCTTCAGATGAGGTGGCTGATTATTGATACAGCATGTGGCGGTGAGCTAGGAGAGGAGTGTTTGTACTGAGAGCCTCCCATACTGCTCGTCAGCTCTCCGATAGTTGAGGATCTTCTACGATCTGTCTCAGGCACCCGGAGAATAATGTGAGGAGATAATGGTCCCCCGCCGCGTCTGACTCACTTGTTTGCAATATGAAAGTAAGGGATGTGTTCATTCCAGAATATTCCTCTCCTCAGATTTTCTCCTTTCAGCCACCACAACAGTTCTTTCTGACGGGGAGGAGGAATCAGTATTTTCCTGTGTCCTTAATCCTGCTTGTGTCCTGTTCCAGGATTTAGGATCGACACCTTGGAAGAGTTATGGTGGTGAGCTTGACCAGGCCGGAGGACTGCAGGCGGTCAGAGAGCCCAAGATCTTCATGGCTTCCTGATTGAGATTGGCGGATCTTCTTGAATTTATTACTTTGATCCTTGATGTGGATTCCTTTGTCTGTGGAAGCGACTGCATTGGTAATTCTAATGTAAGTATTACACCCAGGAATTTCTCACTGTAGATGGTGAGAGTTCTGATTTCCTGAGAGTTTACTACCATTCCCAACTTCTCTAAGGTTTCATAGTGAAAATATTATGACAAGAGCAGATTTTCTTGGTCTTGGCCCAATGGATAAGTAAGTCGTCAAAGACACGGATGACCAAGGTACTATATACATACAGGGGTAGCCTGAGGAAAGCACACACCTCTGCCATCAAACTTCGTGAGGTTCTTGGGGGCTGAGGATATTCAAAGGGGAGGCAACCAAATTGGAAGTAGTGTTCCAAACCCTATGAAGACAGGGACAGAAACCTTAAACTTGTGAAAGGGATTAGGGATGTGATAGACGCATCTTCATTTATTCTATAGTGCACATTAGCGTGTTGTGAATAATGTTGTGGGCTGATCTTACCAGGAGCTACCATCCTGAATTTTGCGTGTAACGATGATTGAACTCGTTGCAGACCTGCTCAGGTTGATGACAGCCGGTTTGTGCAATAATATAAAACCAGGGAGTTTGGAAGTAATCTCTGGTACCATGAGTACGGCGACGGTGAGCATTGTAAAAAGACTGAAGTCTTAGCAAACCATCCTCCTACCATGGCATTCAATGCCTCTGGTCTATCAGTTGTCGCTGACACAGAGTAGATTTTTATTACAGCTAGCAAGCAGGAACGTTGCTCAAACGCGGAGAAAGGTACCTGCTGATGGATATGTTGGAGGTGCATGCCATAGGCTGGGACAGCCTTGGTGGGAAATGATGATCCTTAAGGAGAGAGAGACTTTTAAAGGTACTAAAACGCATAGGGATAGCGATGTGAGGGCAGTTACAGGATTATAGAGAGAAAAATACATCTGTAAAAAAAGCATCTAAAAGGCAGCCAAAAACACAGCTGGGAGAAAATTGCAGATAGTAAAAAATAATCCCAATAATGAAGGCTGGTAAGTTCTATATGCCTAGAGGAGATTAGAGGAGAGGGCGGTTTTATAATCGCCATAGAAAAGGTCTTTGCTAGTAGAGCGTTCCATAGCTCATAGTCTTACCAATAGAGGTTGTATTGTGGATTCTAATGACATGTTCAAGAAGAGGCACTGGATGTCTTTGTTTAGAGAGGAAAAGTATCCTATGCAGGATTAAGTGGGAAAAACACACTTTTTTAAATGTGAAATTTACTTATACTATGGACTGCACTAAACCCATTGGATAGCCCCACCACCTCACCCCTCAATGGGAAAGTGCTTTGGTTATACCGTTTTTGACATCAAAAAATGCTACGATTCAAAGAAAAACCCATGCTACTACTTGATTCAGTTTAACCAAACATGTATGTATTACATAAAACTAAATAAAAGTATTGTATGAACCAACTATGTACCGTAAACAAAAATTAAGATGCATATTCACTAGTGTTGCAGCTTAGATTTTGTGGACTTACATGGTTGCAATAAAGAATATTTCATAAAATCTGATGCTACCAATGCTCAATAAAACCTTTAAGTAACCTATCAAAGAGACAAAATTAGCGAATAAATAAAAAGATATCAATAAATCGATGTAGGTTCATATTTAGATAGAATAACTAATAACTGGAGTCCGGGTAGTCTATATGTGTACAAATGGCTGAATAGATATTATATAAATACATGAGCCAAATAAATAAATAAATAATACGCCCCATACTTTTTATTTTGATTAATTTTATGTTGATAGGCATAACAATGTTTCATACAGGTATAAAGACTGATTCATATTTAATGGTGGGTAGAAAGGTGACAAAGTAAAGACTGTCTGTGGGTTATATTATTCAGGGTTTCTTATGGAGACATGACATATTACTTGCCACACTTTCCGACTCGAGGGTGCATATCAGTCGCCTCCCAGGCGCATTGTTAGTTATTATGGCTGGTTATTATTCTGCTCCGGCAGGGGAGGGGGAGAACCTAAATATTACTGCGCTTCAGGGCAGTAGGTAGATTAACCCGAACGGAGTGTCGTGCGGGCGGGGCGCGCCAGGTGTGTCAACCTGGCTCATTGTAACGAATCTGCAGAAGCCATGTAGCCTCGTGTCAAAAGAAGACCCGAGGCTACCATGGCAACCGATCGCCGCCCCCCGATGACGTTCGGGGGCGCGGCGATCGCAATAAAGATGGTGGCGCCCGCGCGCCGCCGTTTTTTAAACGCCAACGGCGACTTTGCCAGCGGCAATGACATGGTTAATAGCCGCGATCGGTGCAAGCACGACCGCGGTTGTTAGCGGTGGGGGTTTTCTGCAAAATGCAAAAACCCCCACCTTTGTATGAAGAGGACTCAGCCCATGAGCCCTCTTCATACATCCCTCATACCTCTGCGCGGTAGAGCTACGGCGCAGAGCGTTAAGGGGTTAAACATACTAATAAATCTGGTTGTATCATCCTCAGCATGGTTATTTTGTCTGGCGGGAGGATGCGGGGAAGGAACCTTTAACCTCTCTGCTTCCTGTCCCTGCAGAGGTCAAGGGGCATCCTCCAGGTGGGCCGTCATGGTGGACTAACGGAAATAGAATTACCGGTAAGTAATGTAATTCATAATTTTATGGGGATCTGAGGGAAACTATTTTTAGCTAAAAGCAGGGTGTCAGATAGTTACTAAGGCGCTATAGGAACATGCTGCTACCTGAATTGGTGAAAAATGTGGTGACAGGTTCCCTTTTAACACACATTTCTCATTTGTTAAACATTTCTCATTGCTACCAGAACAGAGTTTGATGGTCTAATTTAGTCTTTCCACCTTCCCCCTGCTCTTCAGACTACAAGGAGTGTGGGAAACCTGACCTCTATCCAGGGTATTTAAAACATTTAGTTATTACCTTTTAAGTGAAGTTTGTACTTTTATCACTGTTACTGGTACATTTACCTTCCGTCCACCTGAAAAGAGATGTGCACATACACCAGAACATCCTTATACTTACCAACCCCTGACAGTCTCAAGTTACCATTTGCAGTCGCTGAAATGTATTAGCTGCTCCATGTGCCTTTCTGCAACTCACATAGTTTTGTAAGGCTATAGCATTGCTAGATCCCAGGGTGACCCATTATCATGCAAAGTCTCACATATTCCTTCTCCTGACACTTGTCCCTCAAGTCACAAACTGAAACATTATGGACACATAGTTCTATGCAGGGGCGTAACGATTGTGGTCAGAAGAAAGAGGTTTGCGGCTGTCACCATTAAATATCTGCTTCCTGCTGCCAGCCACGAGAGCCTGATGCAGCGCACCAGCCAGATGCAGGAGCAGTGTGTTCCTGGCTTGTGCGCTGCAAAGCACTTTTACCGCAGGTAGGGCCAGTGGGGGAGCAAGACTCAGTTGTCCTGCTGTGAGCGGAGCGTGCAGGCTGTCTGCACAAATATGTCACAAAATCTGCTCCTGCCCCTCCCCGCCCAGAATCCTCTCTTACAGGAAATGTACGGGACGGACAGGGGAGGAGGTGTTGCTTCTCCTTTGATCATGTAGTCCTGATTGGCACATTAATGTAACCCCTTCACGCTCCGTGGCGGATATATGAAGGAAATTGTGAAGGGTGTATGAAGAGGGCTCTCGGGCTGAGCCCTCTTCATACAGAGATGGGCTTTGCTGCATATCGCAGCAAAGACCCATCGCTAGCACCGATCGCGAGTGTTAACCCTTTTTTATGCCACCGGCCATCTTGGACATCATGGGCGCCGCCATCTTGCCTCCGATCGCTGCTCCCCTGAATGTCATTGGGGGGCGGCGAGTGGTTGCCATGGTAGCCTCGGGTCTTCATTTGACCCGAGGCTTAATGGCTTCTACATGTTCATTACAATGAGCAGAAATGTGCAGAAATGCCATATACTGCGATACAGTAGTATTGCAGTATATGGTAGGAACGATCAGACCATCTAGGGTGAGGAACCTTATAACCTCTCTCTTCCTGTCCTGCAGAAGGGCAAGGAGCATCCTCAGGGGGCCGTCATGGTGGACAACGGAAATTAGAATAACCGGTAGAAAGAATTCATAATTTTATGGGGATCTGAGGGAAACTATTTTAGATAAAAGCAGGGTGTCAGATAGTTACTAAGGCGCTATAGGAAACATGCTGCTACTGAAATTGGTGAAAAACTGTGGTGACAGTTTCCCCTTTCAACACACATTCTCATTGTTAAACATTTCTCATGCTACCAGAACAGAGTTTGATGGTCTAATTTAGTCTTTCCACCTACCTGCTCTTCGACTACAAGGAGTGTGGGAAACTGACCTCTAGCAAGGTATTTAAAACATTAGTTATTACCTTTTAAGTGAAGTTTTACTTTATCACTGTTACTGTACATTACCTTCCGTCCACCGAAAGAGATGTGCACATACACCAGAACATCCTTATACTTACCAACCCCTGACAGTCTCAAGTTAACATTTGCAGTCGCTAAATGTATTATAGGCTCCATGTGCCTTTCTGCAAACTCACATAGTTTTGTAAGGCTATAGCAATGGCTAGACCCAGGGGTGACCCATTATCTCAAAGTTCTCACATCATTCCTTCTCTGCCACTTGTCCCTAAAGTCACCAAACTGAAACATATGGACACATAGTTCTATCAGGGGCGTAACGATTTTGGTCAGAAGAAAGAGGCTTTGGGCTGTAACATTAAAATCTGCTTCCTGCTGCCAGCCACGAGAGTCTGATGCAGCGCACAAGCCAGATGCAGGAGCAGTGTGCTCCCCAAACCGGTTGTGCGCGGCAAAGCACTTTTACCGCAGGTAGGGCCAGGGGGGAGCAAGACTCAGTTGTATGATGTGAGCGGAGCAGGCAGGCGGTCGCACAAATATGGTAACAAATCTGCTCCTGCCCTTCCCCGCCCAGACTCCTCTCTACAGGAATGTACGGGACGGACAGGGGAGGAGGTGTGGTTCTCCTGTGATCATGTAGTCTGACGGACATTAATGTAACCCCTTCACGGCTCCGTTGGCGATATATGAAGGGAACTGTGAAGGGTGTATGAAGAGGGTTCACGGGCGGAGCCTCTTCATACAGAGATGGGCTGTGCTGCATATCGCAGGCAAAGACCATCGCTAGCAACCGCAGGCGGTGCTTGCCAACGATTCGCGAGTTGTTAAACCCTTTTTACTGCGCAGGCCATCTTGGACATCATGGGCGCCGCCATCTTGCCCTCCGATCGGCTGCACACCGATGTCATGGTGGGGGCGTTGCGATCGGTTGCCATTGCTAGCTAGGGTCTTCATGTGACCCGAGGTTAATGGCTTCTACATGTTCATACAAGGAGCCTGTGCAGAAAAGGCATATACTGCGATACAGTAGTATGCAGTATATGTAGGTTGGGTTAATGTGGTTAAGATATAAGGAAAAAAAACAGAAAAAAAAAGTTGAAAAAATGTGAAAAAATTGATAAAATATTAAAAGTTCAAATAAACCCCCCGTTCCTAGAACTGAAATAAAATTATAATAAACAGTAAAAAATCGCAGACACATTAAGGTATTGCCACATCCAAATGCCCTGATCTATCAAATATAAAAGAAGTTATAACCAGCGGTGACCTCCGAGCTGGAGGAAATGCGCCCCCCCCAACTGTCCGAAATGCCGCGTTTACACCTTTTTATATGACATAAAAAATGTAAAAAAAAATTAGCAAACTGTCGCACCAGTCTCAAAAGTAACACGAACCGGAGGTAATTTCACAAAAAAATGACATATCACATAGCTCCGTACTCCAAAGTATGAAAAAGTTATAGTAGCGTCAGAAGATGGGAAAAAAAAAGAAAAGAAAAAATTTTTCTTTTTGTAACATTCTTTTAAATTTTTGAAAATGGTATCGAAAAACTCCAAAAAACCGGTATAAATTTTGTTATCACAGCGATCGTACCAAACCAAAGATAAAGTAGACTGTTATTTGGAGGCGAAGAGTGGAAAGTTCGTCGTAAAAAACTGAGCCCACAAGAACACATTTGGAAGTTTTTACGGCTTCCCAGTACACTGCATGGAATAATAAAATACACATACGGGGAAAGTTAAAAATTTTCCATACACACCAAAATACCCTCACAAGTCTGTACTAGGAAAAATGAAAAAGTTATGGATTTTTGAAGATGAGTGAAAAATACCCTGCGTCATAGGGTTAAGGTGTAAAATTGTATGCCTGTGTATGTTTATGTGAATGATATGTTCTATGTATTTATTCATGTGTATAGAAATGCATGTGCTTCATATGGGAAGATAATCCGTTATAGGTCCACAGTTTGGAATCACAAATGTTCATGTATATAAGGTGTATTTGTCATGTGTATGGCATGTGCTTTATATGTCCAATGTATTTGTCCCTGTTGTAAATTGCATGTGTTCAGATGTTCATGTCTATAATGTGTATTTGGTCATGTGTTAAGTGATGGCACTCATATGTTATGGTATAATGTGTAAACAGTGGGGCAAATTTACTTACCCGGTCCATTTCGCGTTCCAGCGGCGGCTTCTCCGCTCTGGATTCGGGTCCAGGCCGGGTATTTGGGATTAATAGGTAAGTTTCTTCCGCAGTCCACCAGGTGGCGCTGGCGGAAAGTAAACTCATCGCGACGGAATGCACCGAGCTGGACCAGGTGAAGGTAAGCGGTCCTTAGCGAACAAATTTCGTTTTAAATGCGGGCGGGTTTTTCCGAGATACGTCGGGTTTGTTAGGCCACGCCCCCCGATTTCCGTCGCGCGCTTGCCAGCGCCGATGCGCCCCACAATCCGAGCGCGTGCGCCAAAAATCCCGGGGCAATTAAGACAAGCGGCGCAAAAAAACGGAAATATTCGGGTAACACGTGGGAAAACGCGAATCGGGCCCTAATTAAATGCCCCCCCAGTATGTCTTTTATTGAAATTGTTTAATTATAAGCTAATTTTAAATGTGCATGTCTAGGGATAGGTATTTTAAGGTGTAAATAAGTGTTAGTAATCCAAAATTTAGTGTTGCCTGACGAACCCCAGGGCTGCATAGCAACGAACAGTGCCCCCCAAAGACAGCGCGAGGGAGCAGATTGTGGGGAACCCCCCCAGGCAAGTTCAAAGGCCACTCCGACCGCTAGTGTTACTTGGTATATGTCCGTGGTAGATTAACAGCGACACACGCGAACTGATGCGGTTCGATCTGGTGACAGAGCCGAAGCGGCATCGGTTCTTCAGCACTTACTAGTATGTCACTGAGCATTAGGGTTTAAATAATTAAAAGATGTTTTTTCCCATCACGTGTATATTTGTCTATCCCGAAAGTAAAACAAGTTTTTTTCAGGGCCTCTCTTGAACCAGGTGTCATAGAGTTGCATTAAAAAACTTCCTGCCGGCGAGAGTTCCATAGTATACACAACATTTGTCTATGTTGATGGTAGAATCGCCTCTCCTCTAGGTGTAGAGGATGCCCCCTTGTCCTGGTAACAGACCTAGATATAGAAAGATCTTTGGAGAGATCCTTGCATTGCCCGTTCTGGTATGTGTATATTTTAATGAGATCTGCCCTCAGTCTTTTTTCTAAACTGAATAATCCCAAATTTTGTAGTCTGTCATCGTATTCCAGTGCCCCCATTCCACTAATAATCTCAGTTGCTCTCTTCTGCACCCACTCCAGTTCTACTATGTCCTTCTTATACACAGGTGCCCAAAACTGTACACAATATTCCATGTGTGGTCTGACCATTGATATGTATAAGGGCAAAACTATGTCTTTATCATGAGAATTTATTCCTCTTGATACATCCCATAATTTTATTTGTTTTAGAAGCAGCTGTCTGGCTCTGGTCACTAAAATTAAGTTTACCATCCACCAATACCTGCTCCAGTTTTACCAAGTAGTTGACTGTTTAGAACATAATTATACTTTTTGTTTCTATGGTTTAAGTGCCTAACTTTACATTTATCTACATTAACCCTCCTAAAATATTTCTCTGCCCACTCCTTAAGCTTCCACAAATCCCTCCTTAATGCTAAACTATCAAACTCGGTATTAATTACTTTACACAGCTTAGTATCATCTGCAATTATTGAAACATGACTGTGTAAACCCACAACAAGGTCATTAATAAAAAAAATACCCCTGTGGCACTCCACTGGTAACGTCAACCCAATCTGAGAATGTGCCATTAATGCCGACCCTCTGTTTTCTATCACTAAGCCAATTACTTACCCAAATACAGATTTTCCCCTAGTCCCAGCAGTCTCATTTTATGTACCAACCATTTATGCGGCAAATGCCTTTGAAAGGTCCAGATATACAACATCCACAGCATCCCCCTGGACCAGCCCTCATAGAATCGCTCGGTGATGGCTATCGGGGGTATCATAGGGTTCAGAATTATTGACCAAGTGACCGCCCAGGACATACGCTCACACTCGCTCAGAGCTCTGTCCACATCCTGGGCCAGAGATAAGAGGACTTCATTGAAGTTCAAATTTGGCGAAGGCGGTAAAGGTTGTTTGTGAGGGGGTGTCTTTTGGGGGTGTTCCTTTTGCCTTTTTGGCTTCGTTTTTGTGTTTCCTCCCCCCCCCTTTTTCCCTTTTTTTTTTTTCTTTTTTTTTTTTCCCTCTTTTTTCTGCCCCCTCTCGGTTCCCTTGCCCCTCGCTTGTCCTCTCTCTCCTCTTCCTCTCCTCCCTCCTTCTCTTTCCCTTCTTTCTTTGCCTGCTCTCTGTCCCTTCCTTTGCCCCAGCACATCCTCACTTACCTCCATGAACCCACCTGCTCTCATCGTAACTGCCAACACGCACGAAGCCTCAGTACCTCGCTGTCAAAAGAAGACCCTCGAGGCTACCATGGCAACATCGATCCCCCGACTCGCCCCGCCCCCCCCGATTCACGTTCCGCGACGACGCGATCGCCATAACTATCCGCCGCCCGTTTGCTTTACAACCGCCAGCCGCGACTTTGCCGTCGCACATGACACCACCATCGGCGTTAATTAGTCCCGCACCATCAGGGTGCCACAGCACCCGACCCGCAAGTTTGATGTGAGGCGGGTGTGGGTGGTTTGTCTGCAAAGTGCAGGGAAGGGCCCCGTGCGCGGGGTGTGTGTATGAGTAGGACTCAGCCCATGAGCCCTCTTCATTCACATCGCTCTATACCTCTGCGCGGTAGATCTAGGCGTCAGAGCGTTAAGGGGTAACTACTAATAAAGTCTGGGTTGTATCGATCTCAGCATGGTTATTGTCGGCGGTAGAGATGCGGGGAACGAACACATTAACCTCTCTCTTCCTGTGCCCTGCGAGGGTCAAGGAGCATCCTCCAGGTGGGCCGTCATGGTGGACTAACGGAATAGAATTACCGGTAAGAAATTATTCATAATTTTATGGGGATCTGAGGGAAACTATTTTTAACTAGCAGGGTGTCATAGTTTACTAAGGCGCTATAGGAACATGCTGCTACCGAATTGGTGAAAAATGTGGTGACAGTTTCCCTTTCACACACATTTCTCTTTGTTAAACATTTCTCATTGCTACCGAAACAGAGTTTGATGGTCTAATTTAGTCTTTCTCACCTTCCCCCTGCTCTTCAGCTAAACAGGAGTGTGGGAAACCTGACCTCTATGCCAGGTATTTAAAAACTTTTAGTTTATTACCTTTTAAGTGAAGTTTGTACTTTATCACTGTTACTGTACATTTACCTTCCTTCCACCTGAAAAGAGTGTGCACATACACCAGAACATCCTTATACTTACCAACCCCTGACAGTCTCAATTATCCATTTGCAGTCGCTGAAATGTATTATACTGCTCCATGTGCCTTTCTGCAACTCACATAGTTTTGTAAGGCTATAGCATGCTAGATCCCAGGTGACCCATTTTACATGCAAGTCCACATATTCCTTCTCTGACACTTGTCCCTAAAGTCCACAAACTGAAACATTATGGACACATAGTTCTAGGGTGCAGGGGCGGGTATCGACTTTTGGGGTCAGAAGAGATGATGCTTTCGGGCTGTACACCATTAGATATGCTGCTGTTCCTGCTTGGCCAGCGCAACGAGAGCTGATGCAGCGCACAAGCCAGACGTGGCAGTTGCGATGGGGCGCCGGTTGTGCGCGGCAAGCCTTTCTACGCAGGTAGGCCAGGGGAGCAGACTCAGTTGTCCTGCTGTGAGCGGAGCAGTGCATGCTGTCTGCACAAATATGGTCACAAATCTCTCCTGCCCCTCCCCGCCCAGAACCTCTCTTACAGGAATGTACGGACGGACAGGGGAGGATGTGTTGCTTCTCTTTGATCATGTAGTCCTGACTGTGGCACATTAATGTAACCCCTTCACCTCCGTGGCGGATATATGAAGGGAACTGTGAAGGGTGTATGAAGAGTTCACGGCTGAGCCCTCTTCATACGAGACATGGTCTTTGCTGCTATCGCAGCAAAGACCATCGCTAGCTACCGCGAGCGGGCTTGCAACGATCGCGAGTGTTAACCCTTTTTTATATGCCGCGCCATCTTGGACATCATGGCGCCGCCATCTTGCCTCCGCGCGCTGCCTCCCCGAAGTCATGGTGGGGGCCGTGCGATGCGGTTGCCATGCTAGCCTCGGGTCTTCTTTGACCCGAGGCTTATGGCTTCTACATGTTCTTACAATGCCGTGTGCAGAAAGTCGCATATACTGCTCGGCAGTAGTATTGCAGTATATGTAGGTTCGGGTTATCGTGGTCTAAGATGATGAAGGAAAAAAACAGAAAAAAAAAGTTTAAAAAGTGAAAATTTATAAAATATTAAAATTTCAAATACCCCCCTTTCCCTAAACTGAAATAAAATATATAAACAGTAAAAATCGCAGACACATTAGGTATTGCCACATCCCAAATGCCTGATCTATCAAAAATATAAAAGCAGTTATAACCACGGTGACCGCTCGGACGGAAATGGCGCCCAAATGTCCTCAATGCGACGTTTTACAACCCTTTTTATTCATAAAAAATGTAAAAAAAAATTATCAAATGTCGCACAGTCCTCAAAGGTAACAATGAACCGTGCTCATTTCACAAAAAAATGACATATCACATAGCTCGTACTCCAAGTATGAAAAAGTTATTAGCGTCAGAAGATGGGAAAAAAAAGAAAAAAATTTTTCTTTTTTGTACACATTCTTTTAATTTTTGAAAATGTATGAAAACTTCCACTCCTAAAAACCTGGATAATTTTGTATCACACGCGATCGTACCAAAACCAAAGATAAAGTAGACTGTTTTTTGGAGCGAAGAGTGGAAAGTCGTCGTAAAAAACTGATACCCACAAACACATTTGGAATTTTTTTAACGGCTTCCCAGTCACTGCATGGATAAATAATAACATACTACGGGAAAGTAAATTTTTCATACACCAAAATACCCTCACACATCTCTGTACTGGAAAATGAAAAAGTTATGGATTTTTGAAGATGTAGTGAAAATACCCTGCGTCCTTAAGGGTTAGTGTAAAATTGTATAGCTGTGTATGTTATGTGCATGTAATATGATTTCATATGTATTTTATTCATGTGTATAGATGCATGTGCTTCATATGGGAAAGAATCCGTTTATTAGTCCCCCACAGTTTGGAAATTCACAAATGTTCATTATATATATTGTTTGTGTATAGTTGTACATGTGTCTGATGCATGTGCTTCATATGTCCATGTCTATCTGTGTATTTGTCCCTGTGTAATAGTGCATGCACTTCAGTATGTTTATGTGTATAATGTGTAAACACGTGGGGCAAATTTACTTACCCGGTCCATTCGCGTTCCAGCGGCGGCTTCTCCTCGCTCTGGATTCGGGTCCAGGCCGGGTATTTATTAATAGGTAAGTTTCTTCCGCACGTCCACCACGGTTGGCGCTGGCTGCTTTGAAAGTAAACCTCAATCATCGCGCGGAATGCACCGGCTGACCAGTGAAGTAAGCGGTCCTTACGAACACATTTCGTTTTAAATGCGGCGGGTTTTTCCGAGATAACGTCGGTTTCGTTGGCCACGCCCCCGCGATTTCCGTCGCGCGCTTGCCAGTCGCCGATGCGCCCACAATCCGATCGCGTGCGCCAAATCCCGGGGCAAATTTAAGACAAGCGTCGCAAAACGGAAAATATTCGGGTAACACGTGTGAAAACGCAATCGGGCCCTAATTAAATGCCCCCCGTATGTCTTTATTGAAATTGTTTAATTATAAGCCTTAATTTTAAATGTGCATGTCTAGGGATAGTGTATTTAAGTGTGTAAATAATGTTATGTAAGCCAAAATTTGTTTGCCTGACGAACCCCGGGCTGCTAGCAACGACACAGTCCCCCCAAAGACAGCGCGGGGGCAGATTGTGGTGGAACCCCCCCAGGCAAGTTCTAAAGTGCCCACTACACGACCGCTATGTTACTTGGTATATGTCCGTGGTAGATTAACAGCGACACACCGCGAACCTGATGCGGTTCGAGCTCTGGTGACAGAGCCGAAGCGGCATCGGTTCAGCACTGTACTAGTATGTCACTGAGGCATTATGGGTTTAAAAATAAGAATGATTGTTTTTTCCCTCCACGTGTAATATTTTCTACTCTCCGAAAGTAAAATTCAGGGCCTCTCTTGAACAGTGTGCATAGAGTCTGCCATTAAAAACTTCCTGCGGCGAGAGTTCCATAGTATCACAACATCTTGTCTAGTTGATGGTAGAATCGCCTCTCTCTAGTTGTAGAGGATCGCACCCTTGTCTGGTAACAGACCTAGATATAGGAAAGATCTTTGAGAGATCCTTGCATTGCCCGTTCTGGGTATGTGGTATTTTATGAGTCTGACCTCAGTCTTTTTTTCTAAACTGAATAACCCAACTTTTTCTTGTTAGTTGTCATTTATTCCAGTGCCCCGCCCAATTCACTAATAGATCTCAGTTCTCTCTGGCACCCATTGCAGTTCTAAGCGGATACTAGGATCCAAAAAATTTTCTTATACCCTGCCCAATGTACACAATAGTTCTGTGTGGTCTGACCATTGATTGTATAAGTGCAAAACGTATGTCTTTATGTCATGGAGGAATTTATTCCTCTTGATACATCCCATAATTATTTTGTTTTTAGAAGCAGCTGTCTGGCTCTGGGTCACTAAAATTAAGTACAATCCACCAATACCTGCTGCCAGTTTACGCAAGTAGTGCTGTAACGTTTCAGAACATAATTACTTTTTGGTTTTCTTATTTATAAGTGCCTAACTTTAATTTATCTACATTAACCCTCTAAATATTTCTTCCCTGTCTCTCCCTCTCCTTAAGCCTTCCAAAAATCCCTCTCCTAAGGCTAACTATCAACTCGTATTATATTACTTAACAGCTTAGTATCATCGCCAAATACTTGAAACATGACTGTTGTACCCACAACAAGGTCATTAATAAACAAAAATACCCCTGTGGCATCCACTGAACGTCAACCCAATGGAGAATGTGGCCATTAATGCGACCCTCTGGTTTTCTATACTAAACGCCAATTACTTCCCAACATACAATTTCCCCTAGTCCCAGCAGTCTCATTTATGTACCAACCATTTATGCGGAAATCCTGCTTGAAAGCGTCCAGAGTCACACATCCACAGCATCCCCCGGTGACCAGCCCCATAAGACACAATCAGATTAAGTCTGACGCGGACCGATCTCTCATAAATCATGATGATGCTATGTATAAAGGTGATTATACAATGAGATACTCCATCATGCATCTCTAACAAACCCCTAAATATTTTCCCAACCCACAGAAGTTGAGACTCACAGGTCAGTATTCAGGATCGCTTTTTGATCCTTTTTTGTATATTGGTAACACATTTGCTATGTGCCAGTCCTGTGGAACATAACCAGTCCTCAGGGAATCTTTTTTTTTTTTTTTATTTCATATCAAAAAGTACACAATCCTTTGTATGAATCAACAATCAATCATTACAAAGGAAAAATAAACAGAAAACCATATATTATCTATACAAGATACAATGCTATCTATGCATATGAAAATGTTATATATCTTCCTTTATTTATATTATACCCGTGTTCCTCCTGTCACATATTCCCCCCCGCTATTTTTATTCTGGCGTCTTTTTTCTTTTTTGTGTCCGGTATTAATTTTGACTTTGTCTTTCGATGTTACCTATCCATATATCCCAACCCGTAAAAAATTTATTTTTGTTTGACTCCCCCTTCATACATAAATAATTCATAGTTCCTTAGCTTATTCATTCCCAAGATTACTCTCTCTGAGGTGAGCAGTTTGTTTTCCATTTATTTTGAATCTCTAGCCTGGCTGTTGAACATAGCCTAAAGAGGATACCTTCGACATCACTAGGCAAAAACACATTTTTCTCTAAAATGTTGAGAAGTAATATCTCTGGGGATGCTGGTAGATTAAACTTACACCGTCTTTCAAACAGCCTGATCACCTGTGCCCAAAAATCTGTAATAAGTGGACAGTGCCACCACAGATGAAGATTTGCTTGCTCACCGCATCCTCTCCAGCATTCGTTTCTTGTATTGTTGTAAATATTCGCTAATCTATTTGGGGATAAGTGCCATCTTAAAATATTTTTTAGGAAGCATTCACTATGGTTTAGACACATTAAACTGTTTTGGACTCTATTAAATGATGAGAGCCAGTTGCTCACTAAAAATGTCTTCCCCAATTCTTTTTCCCATATTTGCATATAGGTTAATTTAGTATTTGGGGGGCTGAGGGAGTTCAGATCCCCATAAGCAATTGAGATGCCGCCTTTCCATTTGTTTTTCCCCTCCAAAAATTTTATGAAAGGTGGCCTGCCTACGTTGTTAATATGCAGTTTCCCCTGTACATGTTGCAAAAACGACACAAATTCACCCTTGAGGATGCTATACGTGTTACAGACATCCTCAAAAGGCATAAGTATATCTCCTTTGTAAAGATTGGCCAAGGAGGAAACATTTGCATCTTTCCATTTATCAGCTGGGAAATCTGTAAGGCACAGGCTGAAAACATCCAGTTCAACTTTGTGTCAGGGAATCTTGAAATATTAAAAATAACAGTCTATCACTGTACATAGTGCAAGCAGAACTCGTGTGTGCCATCTGGGCCCGGTGTTTTGTCTATCTTGGTGCTTGTGAGGCGGGGCCGTACCTCTTCCTGGGTTAAACTGTTAACATTCCAAAGAGAATTTCCTTCATTCCTCATTGTGTCTTTCAACAGGGTATTTTCCTGGGTAAAGAGAGTCAAGAAGGCTACATTGAGTAGATTGGCCCTTTCCTCATCTCCTTCCACCATGACCCCCATGTTATTCCTCAGAGGGCCCACACGTTAATGTACCCTAGATGTGCTAGATATAGGGGAAAAAACAGAAAAAAAAAAAGTTTAATATTATAAATTTTTTCACATTTTTAAATTTCAATAACCCCCCGTTCCCTAGAACTGATATAAAATATAATAAACGTAAAAATTCGCGACACATTAGGTATTTAGCCACTCCGCAAATCCTGACTACGTATAAAAATATAAAAGCGTTATAACCAGACGGTGACCCTCCGAGACGGGAACTGGTGCCCAAATGTTCCGAAAGCGACCTTTTTATATGCCTCTTTATAATAATTACATAAAAAAATGTAAAAAAATTATCAAGGTCGCAGCATTCCCTCAAACGGTAACAATGAAAACGTTGGCATCATTTCGCACAAAAATGACATATCACATAGCTCCTTAACTCCAAAGTATGAAAAAAGTTATTAGCGTCAGAAGATGTAAAAAAAAAGAAAATTTTTTTCTTTTTTGTACAACATTCTTTTAATTTTTGAAAATGTAACTTAAACTGCCTATACACAAACCTACTTAAATTTGTAGTCAACAACCGCGATCGTACCAAAACCAAAGAATAAAGTAGACGTGGGGTATTTGGAGCAGAGTGGAAATCGTAAAAAACTTAGCCCACAAGAACACATTTGGATTTTGTATCTAATATCGGCTTCCCGTCGCTGTGGGGCATACGAATACTAAATAACATTACGGCTAAAGTAAAATTTTCATTACACCAACTACCTCGCACTGCTCTTACATGGAAAAATGCAAAAACGTTATGGATTTTTTTTGAGAGAATGAGTGAATACCCTGCTTCCTCTAAGGGTTAAGGTGTAAAAAATATTGTATAGGCTGTGTAATGTTCTAGTGATGTATATGTTCATCTAGTATTCTAGTCATTGTATAGTGCATGTGCTTCATATGGGAAGAATACAATCCTTTCTAGTACCCACAGTTTGGAAATTCAAAAATGTTTCATTGTAATAATGTGTTTTAGTTCATAGTGTAACTGATGTGCTCATATGTCATGTCTATCAGATGTGTATTTGTTCCCTGTGTATAGTCATGCACTTCATATGTTTATGTGTATATATGTGTCACAGTATGTCTATTATCTGGACCATTGTTTTAATTAATATGCTTAATTTATTATGTGCATGTATTGGATTGTCTTATATGTGTAAATAATGTGTTATAATCCAAAATTCGTGTGTCCTGATCGAAACCCCAGGGCTGCATAGCACGAACAGTGCCCCCCAAAGACAGCGCGGGTGGGCATATTGTGGGCGACCCCCCCAAAAGGCAAGTAAATGACCCACATCCCGAGCGCTGTGTTACTTGGGTATGTCAGTTGTAGATTACAAGCTGACCCCTCCGCGCCTATCACCTGATCGCCGGTTCGTGCTCTGGTGCGACCGAAGCGGCATCGGTTTCTAGCACGGCGTACTAATACGTACACTGAGGCACTATGGGGTTAAAATATAAATAGATGAAAGACGTTTTTCCGATAACGTGTATATTTTCCTCTCAGAAAAGTCTTCCGAGCAATGGCCCTCTTGAACATGTGCAATAGAGTCTCACTACAAACTTCCTGCGGCGAGGGGTTCCATAGTCTCACGGCTCTTACAGTAAGTACACCTTTCTATGTGTGGTAGATCTGCCTCTCCTCTAGGTCGTAGAGGATGCCCTTGTCGTCTTGCAACAGACCTAGATATAGAAAGATCTTTGAGAGATCCTTGCATTGCCCGTTTCCTTGTATGGTTATGTTTTAATGAGAATCTGGCCCTCAGTCTTTTTCTAAACTGAATAAATCCAAATTTTGTATCTGTCATCGTATTCCAGTGGCCCCATTCCACTATAATCCATCAGTTGCTCTCTCATATCTGCCCCACTCCATTCCTCTATGTCCTTCTTTATTACACAGGTGCCCAAAACTGTACACAATCTTCCATGTGTGCGTCTGACCATTGATATGTATAGGGCAAAACTATGTCTTTATCATGAGAATTTATTCCTCTTGATACACCCATTAATTTTATTTGTTTTAGAAGAGCAGCTTCTGGCGTCTGGTCCACCGAAAATTAAGTGTTCTTACCATCCACCAATACCGCTCAGTTTACCAAGTAATTTGACTGTTTGAACATAATTATACTTTTTTGTTTCTATGGTTCTGAAGTGCCTACACTTTTACTTTATCTACATTAACCCTCACTAAAGATTTCTCTGCCCACGCCTAAGCTTCCACAATCCCTCCTTAATGCTAAACTATCAAACTCGTATAATACTTTAACATCAACCAGCTTAATATCATCGCAATTATTGAAACTGACTGTGTAAACCCCCAACCAGGTCATTAATAACAAAAATACCCCCTGTGGCCTCCACTGTACGTCAAACCCAATCTGAGAAATGGCCATAATGCTGCCCCTCTGTTTTTTCTATCACTAAGCCATTACTACCCAATCCAAGACAATTTCCCCTATCCCAGCAATTCTCATTTTATGTACCAACCATTTATGCGGCAATGCTTGAAGGTCCATGATATACAAACTCCTCGCATCCCCCTGGACCCCCTCATAGAATCCAATCAGATTAGTCTGAAAGACCGATCTCTCTCATAATCCATGATGATGCTGGGTTATAAGGTTTTAACATGAGATACTCCATCCGAGCATCTCTAACAAACCCCTAAATATTTTCCTCTTTCCCTTCCCCACCACGAAGTTGCTCACAGGTCTGGTAGTTTCCAGGAGATCGCTTTTTGCAATCCTTTTTGGTTATTGGTAACACATTTGCTATGTGCCAGTCCTGTGGAACATAACTCTCCTCAGGAATCTTTTATTTTTTTTTAATTCATATCAAAAAGTACACAATCCTTTGTATGATGAATCACAATCAATCATACAAGGAAAAAAAACAGAAAACCATATATTAATCTATACGACGCATGCCATGCTATCCTATCAATGAAAAATGTTCTATATCTTCCTTTATTTATATTATACCCTATGTTCCCTCCTGTCAATATTCCCCCCCTAACTATTTTTCTGTCGTCCTTTTTCTTTTTTGTGTCTGGTATATATTTGACGTTAGTCCTTTCTATGTTACTATCCATAATCCCAACCCGTAAAATTTTTTTTTTTTTGTTTGACTCCCCCTTCAATACATAAATAATTCTAGGTCCTTAGCTTATTCATTCCCAAGATTACTCTCTCTATCTGAGCGGAGTCTAGCCTAAACGAGGATACCTTTGACATCACTTAAGGCAAACAACGTTTTTCCTCTAAAAATGTGAGAAGTATATCTCCTGGGGATGCGGGGTATTATTAACTTACAACAACCGTCTTGAAACATCTGATCACCTGTGCCCAAAAATCAAAAACAGTGGACATGTGCCACCTACGAGGACGAAGCATTTTGCTTGCTCTCTCGCATCCTCTCCCATTCGTTTTTTGTCTTGTTGTAAATATCGACTAATCTTTTGGGGATATGGTGCCATCATTAAAATGGTTTTCTCAGGAAGCATTCACTGTTGTTTAAGACACTTAAACTTCTTTGGACGCCCTATTAAATGATAGACGCCAGTTTGTTGAAAGGCTTCACTAAATGATGTTCTTCCCCAATTTCTTTTTCCCCTATTTGCATATATAGGTTTATTTCAGGTATTGCTGGGCTGGCCAATGAGAGAAGCTCTCAGATCCCATAAGCAGCCCCGCCCAATTGGAGATGCTCTGCCTTTCCCATTTAGTTTTTTTCCCCCTCCAAATTTTATGACAAGGTGGCCCCCCTTGCTTACATTGTTTAGTAGCATTTTCCCCTGTACAAACATGTTGCAACAACGACACAATTTTTTTTACATCAGTGAGAATTCACCCATTAGGATGCTATATAACCGTGTTACAGACATCCGCAAAAGGCATAAGTAATATCTCCTTTGGAAAGATTGGCCAAGGAGGAAACATTGCATCTTTCCATTTACATCAGCTTGGAACTGTACGGCAACAGGCTGAAAACATCCAGTTCAACTTGGTGTCAGGGAATCTGAAATATTAACATGTTAACAGTCCTATCACTGTAATATTGCAAGCAAACTCGTGTTTCCGCCCATCTGGGCCAGGTGGGTTTTGTCTCATCTGTGCTTGTGAGGGGGGCCGTACCTCTTCGGTTTAAACTGTTAACATTCCAAAGAAATTTCCTTCATTCCTCATTGTGTCTTTCACAGGTATTTTCCTGGGTAAAGAGAGTCGTGTGAAGGCTCATTGAGAGATTGGCCCTTTTCCTCATCTCCTTCCAGCGCATGACCCCCAGGTTTTATCTCCTCAGAGGGCCCACACTCTCCCGTTATTCTTAGTTAATTGTATACCTTAAAATAATTTTGGGATAGTATTTTTTGCTTCGCCCTGCACTTTTTCTGTTCTCTATTTTTGGCAGTGCGTTATCTGCTTTTTACAGGATTTATTTTCTCTAATAATCCTGTAATGCCTCATCGCTACCTTTGTTGTTTTTTGCACCTTAAAACACCTTATCTTTCTAATCATATTGGCTCTAGGTAGCCACATTGGCATTTTCTTGTTCCTCTTATGCTGTTTTCCTATATGGTATTTTCGTATCTTCCCAGTACATGGCATGGAATAATAAATAACATTACGGGAAAGTAAAATTTTCATACACACAAAATAAGCCCTCGCACAGCTCTGTACATGGAAAAATGAAAAAGTTATGGATTTTTGAAGATGAGTGAAAATACCCTGCTTCCTTAAGGGGTTAAGGTGTAAATATTGTATATGCTGTGTATGTTTATGTGAACTGTATATGTTCATATGTATTTATTCATGTGTATAGTGCATGTGCTTCATATGGGAAAGATAATCCTTTATTAGTCCCACAGTTTGGAAATTCACAAATGTTCATGTATATAATGTGTATTTGTTCATGTGTAAATTGCATGTGCTTCATATGTTCATGTCTATAATGTGTATTTGTCCCTGTGTATAGTGCATGCACTTCATATGTTTATGTGTATAATGTGTACACAGTATGTCTTTATCTGGAAATTGTTTTAATTAATATGCTTAATTTATTAATGTGCATGTATATGGATATGTATTTATATGTGTAAATAATGTGTTAATGTGCATGTATATGGATATGTATTTATATGTGTAAATAATGTGTTAGTAATCCAAAATTTAGTGTTGTCCTGATCGAACCCCAGGGCTGCCATAGCAACGAACAGTGCCCCCCAAAGACAGCGCAGGGGGCAGATTGTGGGGGAACCCCCCCAAAGGCAAGTTAAATGCCCACTCCGACCGCTAGTGTTACTTGGGTATGTCAGTGGTAGATTACAGCTGACACACCGCGACACCTGATGCCGGTTCGGCTCTGGTGCAGAGCCGAAGCGGCATCGGTTCAGCACTGTACTAATGACGTCATTTTTCTTACCTGAATAACCTCAAATTTTGTAATCTGTACCTGTATTCTAGTTCCCCCATCCCCCTAATAATCTCGGTTTCTCTCTTCTGCACCCATTCCAATTCTACTATGTCCTTTTTATACACTGGTGCCAAAAACTGTACACAATGGGGCACATATACTAAGAAAGTAGGAAACTGCACTAAATGAGCTCTAGCCTTGTATAATACTTGGTGCAACAGATTCATTAAGAACGTGCACCAGAAATCATGAATCTGGGACTTCCCTGCAACTTTTTTGTGGTGCACCGTAAACATAGGATGTACAACAGAGTGTGCATGTTAAATACGGTGCACGATCCGACTGAGCACAGGAACGCCCCCCTAATTTGGTCACATGATGTCTAGTGCAGCTGCGCCACAAAAAGGTCGTGTGCAACACAATTGTGGTGCAGACACTTCTTGAATACCTGTGCAAGCTGTTTACACCTAAAAGAATGTGCAAAGTCCATCAGAAAACAGGTGCAAAGCCCTTAGTAAATGTGCCCCAATATTATTCCTCTCTAGATACAGCCCATAATTTTATTTGCTTTAGCAGCAGCTGCCTGGCTCTGGTCACTAGATTTATGTTTACCACCCACTAATACCCCCAAATCTTTTTCAGTTGCAGTTTTACCAAGTAATTGACTGTAATGGATTGTACTTTTTGTTTCCATGGCCAAAGTGCATAACCTTACAGTTAGCTACATTACACCTCATCAACCGTTTCTCCACCCATTCATTCAGCTTCCACAAATCCCTCTGTAATGTTATATTAGTTATATTATCCACCTCAGTATTAATTACTTTACACAGCTTAGTATCATCTGCAAATATTGAAACATGACTGTGTAAACCCACTACAAGGTCATGAATAAAAATATTTGAAAGAAGTGGCCCCAATACTGACCCCTGTGGCACTCCACTAGTAACCTCAACCCAATCTGAGAAGCCCCCCCCTCTTGTTGGCTCCAGGACCAGTTGCAACAGGTAATTTTCTTTTGTTGTTGACAAAAACCTGCTACCTTTTGAAGGACCTGCAGGTTTCTGCCCCCAGTCAATATCTGGGTAATTGAATTCCCCCCTGATAAGTATTTCACCATGCTTTGAAGCCGCATCCATATGACTTACCAGCCTTTCCTCTGCTGCCTCCATTATATTTGGAGCCTTAGAACAGGCCCCTAGTAAGATTTTATTTTTATTTTTCCCTCCCCTTATCTCCACCCATAGGGACTCCACATTTTCATTTGTGTCACCAATGTCATCTCGCAGGACAGGCTTGAGGCAAAATGTCACATATAAACAAACCCCTACCCCTTTTTCATTTATACGATCATTTCTAAAAAGACTATAGAAGATATTTAATCCCTTCCCTATTTATGCTTTAAGGACATATTGTACTTCAAATTAGGATTTTGGATGATATCTTGCAGAGGAACCAATGCAGATGGAAAGACCCCGACTTTCTCTCCAGGAAAGCTCCAGGCAACATCAGGAGGATCTCTGTTTGTATTGTGCCAGTCCATTGATTTTATGAAGTACGTTGGGTGTTTTGTACCATCAGGATGTCAGTTTAAAGCCCGTCACTTGGAAAGTAATACATCTTCATGGGCCACAGGTAGACTTAAGGATTTGCCCTATTTCACTTGCCTCTAAAGTCATCTGTAGTTCTTTTTCCCAGGCTGAAATACATTTTGGGGGTTCACTGCAGTCCAACTCTAACATTTTTTTATATATTTTGGAGGTAAGTTTGGGGAGTGGGGACCTTGTGGATATAAGTTCTTCGAACCATGTTAATTCTCTTTCCGAAGATCTTGTTTTTTGCAACTTTTGAAGATTTGATTTGAGAATACCACATGAAGTTAATGTTAGGAACCTATTGTTTGAGCTGAGGAAAGGAAGGGAAAGAGCCATCTTGAAGAATGTGGCGATTTGTTTGTCCCCCAGTGATATTTGATTAGAGAGCCACTGTGTGGCTTGTGTATCTTCCAGGCCTAGCAGGTCACAGATTTTTGTGACCGGTGAGGGGATTTTCCCTATACCATGGATATTAGATGAATTAGACCTAGAACATAATAGTGTCGGATCAAGCCCGATTTACCAGAGTTCATGCGCAGTTTGAACACCAGGCACGCAAATCACAGTAGATCCGCTGATGCAATGGACAACCTATCCAAACTCCCACAGAAAACCACAAACATTGAGGTATGGTAAGTGTAGAAGCCTACCATAACTACCATATTTTGTTTGCATCCAATAAGCCAATATTTTTGTGGAAATTTTCTGTTTTACTGTTGATAATGACCCTTAGATGTTCAGTTAGCCTTTCTTTAAATTTGTGTATTGTACACCCAATATATGATAAATCGCAGGGTTTGCAATGAATAATATATACTACATAATTGCTGTTACAATTGAGATGTTTTTTAATATTATATGTAGAAGTATTGTCAGAATTCTTAAATATTTTAGAGTTTTTTGCAAAAACGCATGTTATACATGGGTAAGAACTGCATTTATAAAACCCAGAAAATGAGTTCTGACCGGAGCTCCCGATTCCCTTGCTTCCGTGTGTCTTTCTCTTCCAATATGTCAAAATAGAGCAGTTCACACTCCTCCAGCACAAATTCCTGAATCCTCCGATAAGATCGTTATGATGTGGCAAAATAATGTTCTTGTAAATAGTCTATAGCAAGGATGGATCCAATGTTCTTATTTATTCACCAAAATTTGAGTATCGCAATAATTTTCTTTGGATTGAAAAAGAAAAAATAAGCAATTCATACGTATGAAAAATATTAAAAAAGTAAAAATAGATATAAAAATTCATATCATGAATAGCCAATGCATAAGATATGTGTACATTCTTTAAAAAGCAAGATATGCATAAAGTCTCTGTGATTAATTAGTGGAATTAATATCCAGGAGGCTTATGCTGACCGGCTATAGGGCCCTATGCCAGTAGCATTAATATTATATGTTAAACTGAACAGCTTCAGTATTTTAAAAGTAACTGTAAATGCAGATCTTGGGTTATTTCCACAATCACTCAATGTTGTTGGCTTATACTAGGTGTCAATAGCTACAGCTTACTCTACTGCAACCTTCTTTTGTATCCAATTTCCTGGCTTGTTGTGTTGGGAGAACTCCCGTTCTGTGTCCCACAATGGAGTTCGGAATGCTGTCTGACACTGATGCTCTGCTTAAAGGTCTTCACTTCGTGCAGCCCAAACTAGATGATCACGGCACTTGCACTTTCTCAATGCGAGTTGCACTACCGAAGCTGGAGGTGCAAGGGACGCTTTTAAGCAGAGCATCAGTGTCAGACAGCATTCCGAACTCCATTGTGGGACACAGAAGGGAGTTTCTCCCAACACAAACAAGCCAGGAAAGTGGAGTGGAACAAAAAGAAGTAGGTTGCTAGTACGAGTAAGCTGTAGTATTGACAACCTAGCTATAAGCCAACAAACCTGAGTGGTGAACTATACCAACATCTTGCATTACAGTTATTTTAAAATCACTGAAGTGTTCAGTTTAACATATATATTAATCTACTGGGCTGGCATAGGGCCCTGATAGCCGGTCAGCATAAGCCCCTGGATAGAATTCCCAATAGTCACCGGCAGAACTTATGTGACTTATACTCTATGTCCTTTATTAAGAATGTAACTATCTTATGCATTGCTATCATGATATGAATTTTTATATCTATTTTACTTTTTTTTAATATTTTTCATACGTATGAATTGCTTTATTTTTTCTTTTTCAATCCAAAGAAAATATTGCGATACTCAAATTTGGTGAATAAATAAGAACATTGATCAATCCTTGCTATAGACTATTTACAAGAACATTATTATGCCACAGTACATAAACGAGCACTTATATTTCTTTGTTAAACAATATATACAATAACCAAAATCAAAATATATATATTTTATTAAAGAGAGTTTGAGACAGATCTATAAGTGCCCACAATCTGCATACAAAATTCTTGTTCACAGTATTTTACTTTTATGGTTGTAAGGTTTTTGTTAAAGGTTTCTGTGTAGACAATAGGACTGGTTAGATAAAAAAAAATGATTAGTGCTATGCCACTATAAAGATTTATACTTTGACTAAGTCTTTATTACCTTGAGTGAACTGGATGATATGTGGTTAAAATGCCACAATAAAAAATGTGAAAAATTCAACATTCCCCAATCCCCAGTTCAATCAAGAACCACATTATGGAACTAGGGAGGAACCTTAACCTCTCTCTTCCCTGCCCTGCGAGGGTCAAGGAGCATCTCAGGTGGGCCGTCATGGTGGACCTAACGGAATTAGAATAACCGGTAGAAATTTATTCATAATTTTATGGGGATCTTGAGGGAAACTATTTTGTAATACTAGCAGGGTGTCATAGTTTACTAAGGCGCTATAGGAAACATGCTGCTACTCGAATTGGTGAAAAATGTGGTGACAGTTTCCCCTTTCACACACATTGTCTCATTTGTTAAACATTTCTCATGCCTACCAGAAACAGAGTTTGATGGTCTAATTTAGTCTCTTCCACCTATCCCTGCTCTTCACTAAACAGGAGTGTGGGAAACTGACCTCTAGCAGGTATTTAAAAATTTAGTTATTACCTTTTAAGTGAAGTTTTAACTTTATCAAACTGTTACTGTACATTTACCTTCCTTCCAACCTGAAAGAGACTGTGCACATCACACCAGAACATCCTTATACTTACCAACCCCTGACAGTCTCAAGTTAACCATTTGCAGTCGCTGAAATGTATTATGCGCTCCATGTGCCTTTCTGCAACTCACATAGTTTTGTAAGGCTATAAGCAATGCTAGACCCGGGTGACCCATTTCGTAGCATGAAGTCTCACATCATTCCTTCTCTGCACTTGTCCCTAAAGTCCACAAACTGAAACATATGGACACATATTCTAGTCAGGGGCGTCGATTTTGGGTCAGAAGAAGATGGCTTTCGGGCTGTCGACCATTAAGAATGCTGCTTCCTGCTGCCAGCGCAACGAGGAGCTGATGCAGCGCACAAGCCAGACGTGGCAGAGCAGTGTGCTCCCAGCGCTGGCTTGTGCGCGTGGCAAAGCCTTTTACCGCGAAGGTAGGCCAGGGGGAGCAACGACTCAGTTGTCTGATGTGATGCGGAGCATGCATGCGTCGCACAAATATGTACAAATCTTCTCCTGCCCTCTCCCCGCCCAGACTACCTCTCTACAGGAATGTACGGACGGACAGGGGAGGAGTGTGGTTGCTCCTTGATCATGGTAGTCTGACTGGGCACATTAATGTAACCCGCTTCACGGCTCGTGGCGATATATGAAGGGAACTGTGAAGGGTGTCATGAAGAGGTTCACGGCGTGAGCCCATCTTACATACAGAGAATGCTTTGCTGCATATCGCACAAGACCCATCGCTAGCGGGGGGTACCGCCGGTCGGTGGGCTTGCCAACGATTCGCGAGTGTTAAACCCTTTTTTATATGCGCAGCCGCCATCTTGGACATCATGGCGCCGCATCTTGCCCTCCGAGCGGCTTCTGCCATCCGATGTCATAGGTGGGGGCCGTTGCGATCGGCTTGCCATTGCTAGCTCGGGTCTTCATTTGACCCGAGGTTAATGGCTTCGTACATGTTCAGCTGGTGACAGATGTCCGTGTGCAGAAAAGCGCAGTGATACTGCTATCGGCAGGTGAGTATTGCAGGTATATGTAGGTGGGTTATCGTGGTTAAGATATGAAGGAAAAAAAACATGAAAAAAAAGTTGACAAAATGTGAAAAATTGTATAAAATATTAAAAGTTCAAATATCACCCCCCTTTCCTAAACTGAAATAAATTATAATAAACAGTAAAAATCGCAGACACATTAGGTATTGCCACACATCCAAACTGCCCTGATCTATCAGAAATAAAAGCAGTTATAACCAGTCGGTGACCCAGCTGGAGGAAATGGCCCCGCCCAACTGTCCAATGCGCGTTTTCACACCTTTTTATTGACATAAAAAATGTAAAAAAAAATTACAAACTGTCGCACAGTCTCAAAAGGTAACACAGAACCGGCGTACATTTCACAAAAAAATGACATATCACATAGCTCGTACTCCAAGTATGAAAAAGTTTAGTTAGCGTCAGAAATGGGAAAAAAAAGAAATGAAAAATTTTCTTTTTTGTACACATTCTTTTAATTTTGAAAATGGTATGAAAACTTTCCACTCCTAAAAACCGGATAAATTTTGTATCACAGCGATCGTACTCAAACCAAAGATAAAGTAGACCTGTTATTTGGAGGCGAAGAGTGAAAGTTCGTCGTAAAACTGAGACCCACAGTAACACATTTGGAAGTTTTTTAACGGCTTCCCAGTCACTGCATGGAATAATAATAATAACATTACGCGGAAAGTAAAATTTTTCATAACACCAAAATACCCTCACACATCTGTACTAGGAACAATGAAAAAGTTATGGATTTTTGAAGATAGTGAAAATACCCTGCGTCACTTAGGGTTAGTGTAAAATTGATATGCCTGTGTATGTTACTGTGCATGATATGATTTCTATGTATTTATTCATGTGTAAGAATGCATGTGCTTCATATGGGAAGAAATCCGTTTATAGGTCCCACAGTTTGGAAATTCACAAATGTTCATGTATATACAGGGTATTTGTTCATGTGTATGCTGTTGCTTTATATGTCCAATGTATTTGTCCTGTTGTAAATTGCATGTGCTTCAATGTGTCCATGTCTATACTGTGTATTTGTCCTGTGTATAGTGATGCACTTCATATGTTATGTGTATAATTGTAACAGTGGGGCAAATTTACTTACCCGGTCCATTTCGCGTTCCAGCGGCGGCTCTTCTCCGCTCTGGATTCGGGTCTCCGCCGATGGGATTAATAGGTAGTTTCTTCCGCGTCCACCAGGTTGGCGCTGGCTTGCGAAGTAACTCTCATCGCGACCGGAATGCACCGCGCTGGACCAGTTGAAGGTAAGCGGTCCTTACGAACAACATTTCGGTTTTAAATGCGTGCGGTTTTTCCGAGATACGTCGGGTTTTCGTTACGGCCACGCCCCCGCGATTTCCGTCGCGCGCTTGCCAGCGCCGATGCGCCACAATCCGAGTCGCGTGCGCCAAAATCCCGGGGCAAATTAAGACAAGCGTCGGCAAAAACGGAAAATATTCGGGTAACACGTGGTGAAAACGCAATCGGGGCCCGTAATTAAATGACCCCCAGTATGTCTTTATTGGAAATTGTTTATATTATAAGCCTAAATTTATAATGTGCATGTATATGGGATGGTATTTTAGTGTAAATAATGTTATCGTAACCAAAATTTGTGTTGCCTGACGAACCCCGGGCTGTCACTAGCAACGAACAGTGCCCCCCAAAGACAGCGCGGGGAGCGCACTTGTGGGGAACCCCCCCAAGGCAAGTTAAAGCCCTACTCCGACCGCTAGTGTTACTTGGTAGTATGTCCAGTGGTAGATTACAGCGACACACCGCGACACCTGATGCCGGTTCGAGTCTGGTGACAGAGCCGAAGCGGCATCGGTCTTCAGCACTGTACTAGTAGTCACTGAGCATTATGGGTTTAAAAAAAAATGATTGTTTTTTCCCTCCTACGTGTAATATTTTTCCTCTCCAGAAAGTAAAATTTCAGGGCCTCTCTTTGAACAGTGTCATAGAGTCTGCCATAAAAAACTTCCTGCGGCGAGAGATTCCATAGTATACACAACATGTTGTCTATGTTGATGGTAGAATCGCCTCTCCTCTAGTGTAGAGGACTGCACCCCTTGTCCTGGTAACAGACATAGATATAGAAAGATCTTTGGAGAGATCCTTGCATTGCCCGTTACCTGGTATGTGGTATTTTAATGAGGTCTGACCCTCAGTCTTTTTTCTAAACTGAATAATCCCATTTTGTTGTAGTTGTCATTGTATTCCAGTGCCGCCCCCCATTCACTAATAATCTCAGTTTCTCTTCGGCAACCCCTTGCAGTTCTAAAGCACGGTAGAAAGGGACAAAAAATTTTCTCATACCCCCAAAAGTCACACAATAGTTCACCTGTGTGGTCTGACCATTGTATGTTAAGTGCAAAACTATGTCTTTACATTCATGGGCGAATTTATTCCTCTTGATACATCCCATAATTTTTTGTTTTTAGAAGCAGCTGTCTGGCTATGGGTCCTAAAAATTAAGTTACACATCCCCCAATACCTGCGCGCAGTTTAACCAGTAGTGTGACGTTTCAGAACATAATTACTTTTGGTTTTACTTTTTATAAGTGCCTAACTTTAATTTATATCTACATTAACCCTCCCTAAATATCTTCTTGTCTCTGGCACCTTCCTTAAGCTTCCAAAATCCCTCCGTAGCTAAACTATCAACTCGTTGTATTATTACTTTACACAGCTTAGTATCATCGCAAATACTTGAAACATGACTGTGTCACCCACAACAAGGTCATTAATAAAAAATCCCCGTGGCTCCACTGTAACGTCAACCCCAATCTGAGAATGGGCCATTAATGCGACCCTCTGTTTTCTATCACTAAACGCCAATTACTTCCCAATACAATTTCCCCTAGTCCCAGCAGTTCATTTATGTACCAACCATTTATGCGGCAAAGCCTGCTTGAAAGGTCCAGATCTACACATCCACAGCATCGCCCCGTGACCAGCCCCCATAAGACACCAATCAGATAAGTCTGACAGCGGACCGATCTCTCATAAATCCATGATGATGCTATGTGATTAAAGGTGATTATACAATGAGATACTCCATCATAGCATCTCTAACAAACCCCTAAATATTTTCCCAACCACAGAAGATTAGACTCACAGGTCAGTAGTTTCAGGGATCGCTTTTTGGATCCTTTTTTGTATATGGTAAACCATTTGCTATTGTGCCAGTCCTGCTGTGGAACATAACCAGTCCTCAAGGGATTTTTTTTTTTCTTTTTTTTTTTAATTTATTTCATATCAAAAAGTACACAATCCTTTGTAATGAATCAACACTCAATCATTACCAAAGGAAAAATAAACAGAAACCAATATTATCTTACAAATGATACATGATATCTATGTCATATGAAAATGTTCATATATCTTCCTTTATTTATATTTAACCCGGTTCCTTCCGTACATTTCCCCCCCGCTATTTTTATTCTGGCGTCTTTTTTTCTTTTTTGGTCGTCGGTATATTATTTTTGACTTTGTCTTCGATTTACCTATCCATATATACACCCGAAAAATTTATTTTTGTTTGACTTCCCCTTCATACAAATAATTCATAAGTTCCTATGCTTATTCATTCCAAGATTACTCTCTGAGGTGAGCAGTTGTGTTTCCCTTATTTTGAACTCTCTAGCCTGGCTGTTGAACAACCTCAAGAGGATGACCTCGCACATCACTAGGCAAAACACATTTTTCTCTAAAATGTTTGAAGATAATATCTCGGGGATGCTGAGTAGATAAACTACACCGTCTTTTCAAACAGCCTGGATCACCTGGCCCAAACAATCTAGTATACGTGGGCAGCCACCCACCAGATGAAGATTTGTTGCTCACCGCATCCTCTCCACATTCGTGTCTTGATTGTGTTGTAAAATTCGCTAATCTATTTGGGGATAGGTGCCATCTTAAAATATTTTAGGAAGCATTCACTAGGTTTAGACACATTAAAACTGTTTGGACTCTATTAAATGATGAGGCCATTTGCTCACTACAAAATGTCTTCCCAATTCTTTTTCCCCATATTGCATATAGGTTATTTAGTATTTGGGGTGCTGAGGGAGTTCGATCCCCATAGCAATTGAGATGCCGCCTTCCATTTTTTTTCCCTCCAAAATTTTATGAAGAGTGGCCTGCCTACGTTGTTAATATGCAGTTTCCCTGTACATGTTGCAAAAAACGAACACGATAATCACCCTTGGGGATTCTATACGTGTTACGACATCCCTACAAAAGGCATAGATAACTCCTTGTAAAAGATCGGCAAGGAGGGGGGAAACATTGCCATCTTCCATTTATACTGGGGAAAATCTGTAAAGGCACAGCTAGAAAAACATGCCAAGTTCACTTGTGTCAGTGAATCCTTGAAATATTAAAAATAAACAAGTCGTGTCATGCACTGTACATAGTGCAAGCGAAACTCGTGTGTGCCCATCTGGGCCCGGTGTTTGTCTGATCTGGTGCCTTGTGAGCGGGCAGTACCTCTTCCTGGTTAAATTGTTAACATTCCCAAGAGAATTTCCTTCATTCCTCAGTGTGTCTTTCACAACAGGGTAATACAAAATCAATGATAGTATGATCACGATTACCCAGTTCCCCCCAATCTGTAATTTTGGTACCGCTCCAGGTGCTGGTTAGGATAAGGTCCAGCAATTGCCCCCCCTCTTGGTTGGCCCAGGACCAGTATGCAAAGGTTAATTTTCGTTTGTTGATTGACAAAAACTGCTAATCATTTTGAAGGACCTGCATGTTCTGCCCCCATTCAACTATCTGGGTAATTGAAATTCCACCCTGATAAGTTATTTCACCATGCTTTGAAGCCGCATCCATATGACTTACCAGCCTTTCCTACTCTGCTCTCCATTATATTTGGAGGCCTAGAACAGGCCCTAGTAGGATTTTATTTTTATTTTTCCCTCCCCTTATCTCCACCCAATAGGGACTCCACATTTTCATTTTGTCAACCATGTCATCGCGGACTAGGCTGGGCAAACATGTCACATATAACAAACCCCTACCCCTTTTATATTATATACGATCATTTCTAAAAGACATAGAAGATATGTAAATCCTCCTTCCCTATTTATTCTTTAAGGACATATTGTACTTCAAAATTAGGATTTGGATGATATATTGCAAGAGGAAAATGAGATGGAAAAGCACCGACTTTCTCTCCAGGAAAGCTCCAGAACTCAGGAGGATTCTCTGTTTGTATTGTGCCGTCCATTGATTTTATGAAGTAGTTGGGGTGTTTTTGGTACATGAGGATGTCAGTTTAAAGCCCGTCACTTGTGTGAGTAATACATCGTCAAATGGGCCACAGGTAGAACTTAGGATGTGCCCTATTCATGCCCTAAAGAAGATCGTGGTTCTTTTTCCAGCTGAACTAACATTTGTGGGTTCACTGCAGTCCAACTCTAAAATTATTTTATTATTTTGGAGTAAGTTGTGGGGAGTGGAGACCTTGTGGATAAGTTCTTCGACCATGTTTAATTTCCTCTTTCCGAAGATCTGTTTTTGCAAACTTTTGAAGAGTTGATTGGAGACGCACCCATGAAGTTAATGTTATGAACCTATTGTTTGAGCTGAGGAAAGGAGGGAAGAGCCATCTTGACGATGTGCGATGTTGTCCCCCCAGTGATATTTTTGATTAAGAGCCACTGTGTGGCTTGTGGTATCTTCCAGCCTAGCAGGTCACACCGATTTTTGTGACCAGTGAGGGAGTTTCCCTATACCATGGATATTAGATGACATTAGACCTAGACATAATGTGTCGGAGCAAGACCCTATTTACCAGAGTTCATGCGCAGTTGAACACCAGGCACGCAAATCACAGTAGTATCCGCTGATGAGCATGGACAACCTATCCAAACTCCCCACAAAAACCACAAACATTGAGGTATGGTAGTGTAGAAGTCCTACCATAATACCATATTTTGTTATGAATCCAATAAGCCAATATTTTTTGGTAAATTTTCTTTTAGCGTGATAGTGAACCCTTAGATTTCAGTTAGCCTTTCTTATAAATTGGTGATTTACACCCACATATGATAAATCGCAGGGTTTGCAATGATAATATTATACTACATATTGCTGTTACAATTGATATGTTTTTTAATATATGTCGAAGTTTGTCAGAAATTCTTAAATATTTTAGAGTTTTTTGCAAAAACGCAGTTATAACATGGTAACGAAACTGCATTATAAAACCCCTTGGTGGCAAGCCATGTTTTTTTCCAGTTATTTTTTATCTGCAAATAATAATGTTATTGAAAGTAAAATAATTATCAATCATCAGTCATCAAGTACCATGTGAGATCCTTGATGATTAATTTATGGTTTAATTCATAGACACTGGGGCACATTTACTTACCCGGCCGTTCGAGTTCACGAGCTCTGGATTGTCCGACGATCAGGCAGTCTGGCACATGAAAGCCGACGCGATTGCGACACAATCCGATCGCATGCAACACAATCGCCTTCCGAATACTTGTCCCAGCTGCGCCATCCCCAAAAACGTCGGAAAACCTGACGGAAATGCAGCCGCGGGACCCTTGATAAATAATCCCCTGGGTATTTGTTTGAGTGGTGGTCCAATGCCTTCATTGCAATTGGATGTGGCATGCTTGTGTACAGTGATGTGACATCACATCCTACCCAATGAAATTCAGCTGACTAGCTAATTTTATCCACAGCTCTAAAGACGTCTCTGGTATCTTGAAGATTACCTGGTATTCTTTTGACTAAGGGTTGTAATTGTAAATCCAACCACTCAAAAGCCTTTTCATCAAGTGACCCTATACCTGAGATGAGATGGAGCATAGGAAGTGGGTCAATTTTTTAATGAAATTTCGGTAGGGCATGTAGTATAGGCATGGATGTAGGAGGGATGTAATACCTCTAGATATTCCCTTTCTTTCTGAGAAAAAAACCCCAATGCGACTCTATCTAAAATCTGCAGCAATATTTTCGAATATGGAATAGTAGGGTCCCCTGACATAAGATTCATGATCTTCTAGCAATGCTTCAACTTGTGCTTTGTACAGCTCTGAATAACCACTGTATAACTACTCATAACCACTGCACAACCTCCCTTATCAGCCATTTTATGGTACAGGAGGAATCATTTTCTAGCTTACTGAGAGCAATTTTTTGTTTGTGGGTGAGATTATATTTTGAATGTGTTCTATCACAGGAACACGACTCATGGAGACGCTCTAGTTCCATAGATGTGGTTCTTGATTGAACTGGGGATTGGGAATGTTTAATTTTTCACATTTTTATTGTGCATTTTAACCACATATTCATCCAGTTCACTCAAGGTAATAAGAGACATTTAGTCAAAGTAATAAAATCTTTATAGTGGCACTAATCAATTTTTATCTTACCAGTCCTATGTGCTACCACAGAAACCTTTACACCATAAAAGTAAAATACTGTGAACAAGAAGTTGTATGCAGATTGTGGGCACTATATAGAATCTGTCTCAAACTCTCTTTATAAAAAATATATATTTTGATTTTGGTTATTGTATATAAATGTTTAACAAAGAATACATGTGCTCGTTATGATGTGGCATAATAATGTTCTTGTAAATAGTCTATAGCAAGGATTGATCCAATGTTCTTATTTATTCACCAAAATTTGAGTATCGCAATAATTTTCTTTGGATTGAAAAAGAAAAAATAAGCAATTCATACGTATGAAAAATATTAAAAAAGTAAAAATAGATATAAAAATTCATATCATGAATAGCCAATGCATAAGATATGTGTACATTCTTTAAAAAGCAAGATATGCATAAAGTCTCTGTGACTAATTGGTGGAATTCATATCCAGGAGGCTTATGCTGACCGGCTATAGGGCCCTATGCCAGCCCAGTAGCATTAATATTATATGTTAAACTGAACAGCTTCAGTGATTTTAAAATAACTGTAATGCAAGATGTTGGGTATAGTTCATCACTCAAGGTTTGTTGGCTTATAGCTAGGTTGTCAATAGCTACAGCTTACTCTACTGCAACCTTCTTTTGTATCCAAACTTCTCTAATCGGTTGTGCAATTTCCTTTGGAGTCGTGGGTATTGTTCCTAAGGTATGTCGTTCAGCCATCAGGAGGTGGCAGCTGTTTCCTGAATAGTAGCATTTCTTGATGTGTTTTGTATGTGCTGCATTACAGATTTCAGTTTTACTCTATTTAGTGGATGTTGGGTGTAAACTGGATATTAATTCATTATTTTCAATGTTATGAATATGAAATTTTCTAATTCTATTTCACTTTTGTTCCAAATTAGGATGATATACATCAATATACGGCGCCAGAGTACCAGGCCCTCAACCACTGGATATCGATTGGTTAGTTCTTCCCATAAGCCATGAATAGTGAGCATAGCTTATCAAACTGGTGCCTATGGCCCGTTCATTGTTGAAGTATAAAATTCCCCTTCAAAGTAAAAAATAATAGATGCCCAAAGTAAAACGGATACATCTTAAATGAAATTATTGTTCATTTTGTTAATTTCCTGTGGTTGGTTAAATAATATTCTATGGCTTGAATGCCTAAATTGGTGTTTTTAATGAGTGTACATAGAGAGCTTCATCGTTTTGCTATTGTCCAACTTTGGTGCCACTTTAACTTTTCTAAGTATTCAATGATCCGAGTTGTGTCTTTCACAATACTTTTTGTATTTTAACATAATCTCAGAAAATTATCTATATTGTGAAAGGTTGCTGTCAGTGACCCTATACCTACAATCGGTCATCCATGGGTTTTTTATCTTTAGGATCTTTGGCAGACAATAAAAACTGGTATCTGTATTATTTTTGTAATATATGGTCATATTCTTTTTTTTTGTTATAATTTGCAATTCATGTGTTCATCTAAAAGTGGTTTAGTTCCATGTGTGATATAGCTAGTAGGTTCACTCTGTAGTTGTGGTAAGTGGTTCGTTGTCTTGTACTGTCCTCAGACATTCCTTATTTATTCTTATTAAGGACAATCCTCCCCCCTCTGCTGACGGATATTTATGTTCTTATTTTCTGTCGATTATCCTTGCTGTGTTTGTTCTAGTTTGTATTCAATTTGGATTTCGATTTTTGTTTAACTTTTCTACATCCTTCTCACAAGATAGTTTGTAGGAGGTCATTTCTTTACTCATTCTTGTCGAGGAAAAAAATGTGATTTTTTGTGCATTTTTTTCTAAAGGATTTTAGCAAAATATTTCTTTAGGCATAAATTTGCATGTATTTTTTCTATTTATATACACTCTCAATTTTCCAGACTATGGACTTGGCGCAAATTTTAGAACTTATTTAGTAAGGTATGTGATTTTTTTGTCAGTGTCAGTTACTTAAGTACTGACACTGACATATTTTTCAACTTAGTTGAAAACTCTGATGACTCTAATTTGTATATAATATGTCTTGCCCAATTTTTTTCTTTGGTGTTGACCCTTCTCTGTGTCCTCTTCTAATTCTCTTTTTCTGGTGAGGATCCTGAATTGGAGTCGTTGATGTGGTTGGATTGTTTTTTGAATCATGGTTTATATTCGAATTTGACACTGTTGCCTAAGGGTCTGAATGCTGAATTGGAGATTTTCGGATTTTTATAATTCGATGGGGTGTATCGGGATGCTAGCCACGATAGTCCGGCTGTATACCAGCACTCGTGGATGCCTCCCGACCCCCCCCCCCAACAAATTGGTAGATTATATATATACATATAGTTAAAAACAACAGTGTATTATAAAGTACATTCGTGCTCAGTATATACACCCTTCCCGACATTTGATGTATAGTACTGGCATCGCGGGCAGGTGGCAGTACTATTAAGTATCAACTTCTGGCCCCGGCTCCTAAATGGAGCCGGGGCCAGAAGCTGCAGGTATCGGCTAATATTATAGCCGACACTTCTCTACCCCCGATCAAAGATTTTGAAAACCATTCATGTTAGCCCCAAAAAAAATTTACTTTCAAAATTGTATCGATTTTGTTTTAACACCTGTCAAACAATTAAAGGGTAACAAACTTCATAAAAGTTGTTTTACTACGTTGAGGGGTGTTGTAAGTTTCTATAATGGGTAATTTATGGGGTTTTACTTTTATGTTAGGACCTCAAAGTGACTGTGAAACCTGAGCAGGTCCCTCAATAGCAGGATTTTGCGTTATGAAAATGTGAAAATCGCACCTAAAGTTCAAAGGCCCATAACAATCCTACAAAGAAAGTAGCATGCATAAAAAACGATGTCCACATAAAGTAGACCTCGGGTGAATGTTATTTATTAATTTTTTTTTGCTGTTTATGACTATGTGTGGAAAAAGTAGAACATTTTGAAGTTTGAAAATCGAGAATTTTTCCAAATTTTCACCAAATATCTGATTTTCTCATAAATAATTCAAACATACCACCAACATTTTTCAACTACATGAAGTACAATGTGTCAACGAGAAAACAATTTAAAATCAAAAGGAACGTTTAACCAGCAACCAGGCTTGTTGGTCTTGCGTAAAACTTCTATTTATTTCATCATGTTAGTAAAAGGTTAAAAGAGTACCATGTAGCAGACATCTGACGCGTTTCGAACTCCTAAGAGTTTCTTAGTAGTCCGACGAGTTTCTGACAAATGAATACAATCATTATAAAGACATGTAACGGAAGTAAGTAGCGGGCAAGTAATTAGTCACGTCATAGGAACCAGAAGGTGAAGGGGAGGGAAGGAGAAAAGGATAGGAATAATGAAAAACCGTAGAGAAATACACAAAACAATGTGCAATGAACATGCATGACACAATATCACAAGGATCACATTAATATATATACATAAGATCGTTTTTAGGTTCAAGCCATACGGGAATCTGGTTTGCATGGTAAGTATCCAGTTGCTTCTCTGTTACGCAGGGCTTTAACCCATCTCCACCTCTTTTTGGGCGTTTAACTAACCCTTTCTATAGGAGTAACTATTAGTTGTGAAGTTTCACCATTATGTTGTCCCCTGCAATGTTAGAAACTGTTGATATGTCGAGAGTGTTCACTAGGAAGAGAAGATTGGATACGAGTTTTGATTATGTTCTGCAATTCTTTTAAGACTACGTTTTGTGCTTCTATATTTGTAATGAGCATGATGTTGCAAGTAATTAAATACACTACATAGGTAGTGTTGCAGTTTTGAAAGACTGTATTCTGTGTTCCATGTTGTTTTGTAGAGATGAAACCAGTGGTGTTTTCTGTATATTTACAAAGGAACAAGTTGTGATGCACATTTAAAGCTTCCTTTAGAGTTAGCCAGGGTGTTAGATTTCTGTATAGAATTAAATAAGTTTGGAGACAGGACATCTCCAACGTGGCAGAATTTCTGCAGAAAACGGCAGCCTGATTGAAGTATTGTCATGCAGAATTGGATCTTGGAATAATATGGGTAGTGTTTTTTAATAACATTGGTTACTTGGTGATATTGGTTAGTGTATTCAGTAGAAAATGTGAGTTGATTGGTAGTGTTTGTAATCTGTTTGGGTTTTGTATTAAAAAGTAAATCTGATCGGGATTTAGAAGATAGGTTTTCTCTGGTCCGTGTGTGAGTGTTTTATTGTACCCTCTGTCAGTGTGTCGCGCGTTACTGCATTATGTGTTTGGTCATTGGCTATCTATTGTACATCGCGCTTTGCTGCTTGTGAATTCCTTAGGAGATTTTACCACAGTGGTGGATGGCAGCTGTGTGCATTAACAGAGTATTTCTGCATGGGTTTGCGGTGTAGACTGCATATTATGTCAGGCTTTGGGAGGCACCAGTTAAGCAAAATCTAGAATGTTATGGTAGTGGGGGATAAGAGAAGTAATTGAATGTTGTAGTATTTAGTATTGAGATAGTTGATAAATGTTTTAAAAGATTTTAAATCACTTGGATTGTTAAAGCGTTTCAAAGTTAATAACCATTTATAGGCAGTGGCAGATTTGAAAAAAAAAAAAAATCACCCGTGTCAGGAAGGTGAAAGTGGCTTCGCGTTAAAAATAATCAGTTTGTATAAGTCCCTTTCCTTTTATGCAATTAATATGTATAATAATCAAATCTTCTATGGTATTATATATTAGAAAAATTGATAACAGGAGAATAATAAATAGAAAATAGATATACGTTTATAATTTACATTACCTGTATTGAAGTGATTTTGTTCTCAGATCTAAAATGATAAACATTTCCAGATTTTCAGAGTGACTAGATGGATTAATACAGACAAGGTATTTGCAAACAACCAAAATAGCCTAAATAAAAGAAAAATACCAGAAGGGGGCTTAAGAAGCTACTGAGAAAAAAGCTATGGCCTAACAACAATTGAACATATAAATATCAATTGTTTGACACACCCACGCAACCTAACCACTCCTACGAAGAGATTAATCCCAGAAAGAAAACAAACTTCTAAGGAAGAATCCTTCTAACAAACTGACAACTAAATACCAGTAAAAAATTCTACTGTTTCTGTTACTTCTGCATTCAGCTCCCACCAAAAACTTGTCACGCCAGGCGCGGCATTGAGAAAGGCAAGGCCGTGATCATCTAGTTGTTGGCTGCACGAAGTGAAACCTTAAGCCAGAGCAATCTGGTCAGACAGCATTCCTAACCCCTTGTGGGACACCGAAGGGAGTTCTCCCAACACAACAATCCAGGACAGTGGATGACAAATAGTGCAGCCCAAACTAGATGATCACGGCACTTGCACTTTCTCAATGCGCGCCTGGCGTGACAAGTTTTCTGTTTGGGAGCGAATGGCAGAGTAACAGAAACAGTAGAATTTTTACTGGTATTTAGTGTCAGTTTGTTAGAAGGATTCTTCCTTAGAAGTTTGTTTCTTTCTGGGATTAATCTCTTTCGTCAGGAGTGGTTTATGGTTGCGTGGTGTGTCAAACCTAGTTCCATAATGTGGTTCTTGATTGAACTGGGGATTGGGGAATGTTGAATTTTTCACATTTTTTATTGTGGCATTTTAACCACATATTCATCCAGTTCACTCAAGGTAATAAAGACTTAGTCAAAGTATAAATCTTTATAGTGGCATAGCACTAATCATTTTTTTTTATCTAACCAGTCCTATGTGTCTACACAGAAACCTTTAACAAAAACTTTACACCATAAAAGTAAAATACTGTGAACAGAATTTTGTATGCAGATTGTGGGCACTTATAGATCTGTCTCAAACTCTCTTTAATAAAAATAATATTTTGATTTTGGTTATTGTATATATTGTTTAAAACAAAGAAATATAATGTGCTCGTTTATGTACTGTGGCATAATAATGTTCTTGTAAATAGTCTATAGCAAGGATTGATCAATTGTTCTTATTTATTCACCAAAATTTTGAGTATCGCAATATTTTCTTTGGATTGAAAAAGAAAAAATAAGCAATTCATACGTATGAAAATATTAAAAAAAAGTAAAATAGATATAAAAATTCATATCATGAATAGCATGCATAAGATATGTTACGATTCTTAAAAAAGGACATAGAGTATAAAAGTGCAATAAGTTCTGCCGTGACTATTGGTAATTCTATCCAGGAGGCTTATGCTGACCGGCTATAGGGCCCTATGCCAGCCCAGTAGCACTTATATATATATGTTAAACTGAACACTTCAGTGATTTTAAAATAACTGTAATGCAAGATGTTGGTATAGTTCACCACTCAGGCTTTTTGTTGGCTTATAGCAGGTGTCAATACTACGCTTACTCTTACTTAGCACACCTCTTCTTTTTGTTCCATTCCTTTCCTGGCTTGTTTGTGTTGGGAGAACTCCCTTTCTGTGTCCCACAATGGAGTTCGGAATGCTGTCCTGACACTGATGCTCTGCTTAAAAGCGTCCCTTCACCTTCGGTAGGCCCAAACTAGATGAATCACGGCACTTGCCTTTCTCAATGCGCACGCCTGGCGTGACAAGTTTTTCTTTTGGGGTCGAATGGCAGAGTAACCAGAAACAGTAGATAATTTTATACTGGTATTTATGTCAGTTTTGTGAGAAGGAATTCTTCCTTAGAAGTTTTTTTTTTTCTGGATTAATCTCTTTCGTCAGGAGTGGTTTATGGTTGCTTGGTGTGTCAATACATATTATATTATAGCTGTGTTCAATTGATTGTTTAGGCAGTCTTTATTTTTTTTTCCTCAGTAGCTTTCTTAAGCCCCCCTTCTGTTATTTTTTTTTTATCTTATAGGCTATTTTGGTTGTTGCAAATACCTGTCCTGTATTAATCCATCTAGTCACTCTGAAAATCTGGAATGGTTTTACATTTAGAATCTGATCGTTTATAATTTACATACCTGTATTGAAGTGATTTTGTTCTCAGATTCTAAAATGTAAAACCATTCCAGATTTTCAGAGTGACTAGATGGATTAATACAGGACAGGTATTTGCAACAACCAAAATAGCCTAAATAAAAGAAAAATAACAGAAGGGGGCTTAAGAAAGCTACTGAGGAAAAAGCTACTGGCTAAACAACAATTGAACAGCTATAATATAATATTGTATTTGACACACCACGCAACCATAAACCACTCCTGACGAAAGAGATTAATCCCAGAAAGACCAAACTTCTAAGGAAGAAGCCTTCTAAACAACTTGACACTAAATACCAGTAAAAATTCTACTGTTTCTGTTACTCTGCCATTCGCTCCCAAACAGAAAACTTGTCACGCCAGGCGTCGCATTGAGAAAGGCAAGTGCCGTGATCATCTAGTTTGGGCTGCACGAAGTGAAGACCTTTAAGCAGAGCATCAGTGTCAGACAGCATTCCGAACTCCATTGTGGGACACAGAACGGGAGTGAATCTGAGAACAAAATCACTTCAATACAGGTATGTAAATTATAAACGTATATCTATTTTCTTTATTATTCTCCTGTATACAATTTTTCTACTATATTAATACCATAGGAGATTTGATTATTATACTAATTAATTGCATAAAAGGAAAGGGACTTATACAAACTGATTATTTTTAACGCCGAAGCCACTTTTCACCTTCCTGACACGGGTGATTTTTTTTTTTTTTTCAAATCTGCACTGTGCCACTATAAATGGTTATAACTTTGAAACGCTTTAACATATCCAAGTGATTTTAAAATCTTTTAAAACATTTATCAACTATCTCAATACTAACACTTACAACATTCAATTTACTTTCTCTTATTCCCCCACTACCATAACATTTCTAGATCTTTGCTTAACTGGATCCTCCCAAAGCCATGACATAATATGCAGTCTACACCGCAAACCCACTGCAGGAAATACTCTGTTACATGCACACAGCTGCCATCCACCACATGTGGTTAAAAATCTCCCTAAGGGAGAATTCACACGAGCAAAGCGCATATGTACACTAGATAGCCAATACCAACAAACATCAATGCAGATAACGCAGAGACTACATGACAGAGGGTACAATAAAACACTCACACGACGGACCAGAGAAAACTTATCTTCGTGAAAAAAATCTCGTGCTAGATCTTACTTTTTAAAGTACAAACCAAACAGATAATCAATACTACAAATCAACTCAACATTTTCAAACTGAATACCACTAAATCCAATTATCCAAGTAATCAAGTTATTAAAAACACATTACTCCCATATTTATTCCAAGATCCAATTGCTGACATCTCAAATCAGGCTAGCCGTTGTTTCCTGCAAGAAATTCTGCCACGTTAGGAGATGGTACTGTCCTCCAAAACCTTATTTACTTCTATACACAGAAAATCTAACACCATGGCTAACTCTCCGAAAGGAAAGCTTAATGTGCATCGCAAACGTTTTGTTCCATTTGTAAATATATACAAAAAAACACAACTGGGTTCAATCTCTACAAAACAACATGGAACAAGACTACAGTCTTTCAACATAAACCACTGCGCACCACTACTATGTAAAGTGTATTTTTAATTTTACTTGCACATCATGCAAGCTCATTTACAATATATAGGAAGCACAAAACGTAGTCTAAAACAAAAACGTCAGAATTTGCAGAACATATCCAACATAACTGTATCCAATCTCTCTTTCCTAGTGAACACTCTCTGACACATATCAACAGTTTCTAACATTGCATGGGACACACATAATGTGCAAACTTCACAACTAATAGACTCTAACTCCTATAGAAAACGGTTAAACGCCCAAAAGAGGTGGAGATTGGTTAAGCCCTGCCGTAACAGAGAGCATACTGGACTTACCATGCAAACCAACCAGATTACCCCGTAATGGGTGAGCCTTGAACCGAAAAAAAAGATCTTGTAGTCATATATATAATTGTGATCCTTTGTGAATACTTGCTGTCATGCATGTTTCATTGCCACCATTGTTTTGTGTATTTCTCTAACGGGTTTTTTTCATTATGTCCTAATCCGGTTTTTTCCCCGCCCTTATATTTTTTCCTCCGCTCCTTCCCTCCCCTTTACCCTTCTGGTCCTATGGACGTGAACCTATTACTTGCCCGCTACTTACTTCCGTTACAAATGTCTTTATAATGATTGTATTCATTTGTCAGAACTTCGTCTATGACTAAGAACTCTTAGGAGTTCGAAACGCGTCAGATGTCTGCTACATGGTACCTCTTTTAACCTTTTTTACTAACATGATGAAATAAATAGAAGTTTTACTGCAAGACCAACAAGCCTGGTTGCTGGATAAACGTTCCTTTTGATTTTAAAATTGTTTTCTCGTGACACATTGTACTTCATGTTAGTTGAAAAATGTTGGTGGTATGTTTTGAATTTATTTATGAGAAAATCAGATATTTGGTGAAAATTTGGAAAAATTCTCGATTTTCAAACTTCAAAATGTTCTACTTTTTCCACACATAGTCATAACAGCAAAAAAAAATTAATAACTAACATTCACCGAATGTCTACTTTATGTGGACATCGTTTTTTATGCATACTCTTATTTTTGTAGGATGTTATGGGCCTTTGAACTTTAGGTGCGATTTTTCACATTTTCATAAACGCAAAATCCTGCTATTGAGGGACCTGCTCAGGTTTCAAGTCACTTTGAGAGTCCTAAATAAAAGTAAAACCCCATAAATTACCCCATTATAGAAACTACACCCCTCAACGTATGTAAAACAACTTTTATGAAGTTTGTTAACCCTTTAATTGTTTTACAGGTGTTAAAACAAAATCGGATACAATTTTGAAAGTAAATTTTTTTGGGGCTAAATGAATGTGTTTTTCAAAATCTTTGATCGCGGGTGTTAGAGGCAGGTGTCGGCTATAATATATAGCCGATACCTGCAGCTTCTGGCCCCGGCTCCATTTAGGAGCCGGGGCCAGAAGTTTGACGTAATAGTACTGCACCTCCCGCGATGCAGTACTATTACATCAAATGTCGGGAAGGGGTTAATATACTATGCATGAATGTACTTTATAATACACGGACGTGCATAAGATTAATATATGTATATATATATATCTTACCAAATTGTTGGGGGGGGGGGGGTCGGGAGGCAGCCACGAGTGCTGGTATCAGCCGGACTATATCGTGGCTAGCAATCCCGATACACCCCATCGAATTATACAATCGAAAATCTCCAATTCAGCATTCAGACCCTTAGGCAACAGTGTCAAATTCGAATATAAACCATGATTCAAAAAACAATCCAACCACATCAAACGACTCCAATTTCAGGATCCTACACCAGAAAAAGAGAATTAGAAGAGGACACAGAAATGGGTACAACACCAAAGAAAAAATTGGGCAAGACATATTATATACAAAATTAGAGTCATCAGGTATTTTCAACTTAAGTTGAAAATAGTGTCAGTGTCAGTTACTTAAGTAACTGACACTGACAAAAAAAATCACATTAGCTTACTAAATAATGTTCTAAAATTTGCGCCAAGTCATAGTCTGGACAAATTTGAAGTGTATATAAATATAGAAAAATACATGCAAAATTTATGCCTAAAGAAATATTTTGCTAAAAATCCTTTAGAAAAAATGCCACAAAAACATCACAATTTTTTTCCTCGACAAGAAATGAGTAAAGAAATGACCTCCTACAAACTATCTTGTGAGAAGGATGTAGAAAAGTTAAAACAAACAAATCGATATCCAAATTGATAAAACTAGAACAACAAGCAATGAGAAATCTACAGAAAAATAATAACATAAATATCCGTCCAGCAGAGGGGGGAGGATTGTCCTATAATAAGAATATAATAAGGAATGTCTGAGATAATTACAAGACACGAACACAAGACACGAACACTTACCACAAACTACAGAGTGAACCTACTAGCATATACACAATGGAACTAAACCAACTTTTAGATGAAGCACATGAATTGCAAATCATAACAAAAAAAAGAATATGACCATATATACAAAAATAATACAGAATACCAGTTTTTTATTGTCTGCCAAAGATCCATAAAGATAAAAATAACCCACCTGGAAGACCGATTGTCTCAGGTATAGGATCACTGACAGCAAACCTTTCACAATACATAGATAATTTTCTGCAAGATTATGTTAAAAATACAAAAAGTTATTTGAAAGACACAACTCGGATCATTGATATCTTAGAAAATTATAGTGGCACCAAAGTTGGACAATCGCAAAACTAGATGTAAGCTCTCTAGGTACATTCCATAAAACACAATTTAGGCATTCAAGCCATAGAATATTATTTAACCAACACAGGAAATTTAAAAAATGAACAAATAATTTCATATTAAGATGTATCCGTTTTACTTTGGAGCATAATTATTTTTACTTTGAAGGGGAATTTTATCTTCAAATAACTGGAACGGCCATAGGCACCAGGTTCGCACCAAGCTATGCTAATCTATTCATGGCTTATTGGGAAGAACTAACCAAATCGATATCCATGCTTGGTGAGGGCCTGGTGCTCTGGCGCCGTTATATTGATGATATCATCCTAATTTGGAACAAAAGTGAAATAGAATTAGAAAATTTCATCATAACATTGAATAATAATGAATTTAATATCCAGTTTACACCCAACATCCACTAAATAGATGTAAAACATTGAAATCTGTAATGCAGCACATACAAAAACCCACATCAAGAAATCTCTACATATTCAGAAACAGCTGCCACCTCCCTAGATGGCTAGACATCATACCTTACGGACAATACCACGACTCAGAAGGAATTGCACAACGATAGAGAAGTTTGAAAAGGAAGCTTGTTAACAAACACAACAATTTCAAGATAAAAACTATACAACTAGAACACTAGAACCAGCCCTAGAAAAGCAAGACACCTCAAAAGAGAAGAACTAATAAAGAAAAGAGTGTTACTGTATAAAATTACAGAAAATCATTAGCAAACATTGGGATATTTTAACCCCTTCCCAACCTGCGGTGTACTAGTACGGCGCAAGCCGGGTCCCGGGCCGAGCCCTCTCCATAACCGGTAAGTCTTCGGTGCATATTGCAGAAAAAGGCTTACCGGTAACAACTGCGATCGGTGCTAGTGTTTTCCTGATGATCGCCACCGGCAATGCTGCGTGTGGCTTCAAAAAGATGGCGCTTGGATCAGCGTTTTTTTTTCTTTTTTTTTTTTTTTTAGAATGGATTTGGGTATTGACTTATAATAATCTCTTTTGCCAAACTCGTAAACTAGTCGGAACTGTCTATTTATCTTTTTTGGTCACCAGGGGCGTTGCTAGGGTGGTAAAAGATTCGGGGCATTGGCCCCAATGCATGTGTATCGCACTTTCAGTAATGCCCCCCTCAGTACATAACCAACCCCCTCACATGTGGTTGTGCCATAACATGTTACTTCTGGTATATACAGCTACAGACAACACAGGAGAAATCCCTACTTGTTACATCCAGTGACTGCAGGTGACGCATCCTCCATCTTCTCCATTAGACATTACCACATCTTATGTTCCTCATTGTCCCTACATCATGGTTCCCTGGCAATGTTATCCTGCTGCTGCCCCTAACATCTCCCCAAATACTGAAAGCAGCGCTCACAGCCGTTTTGTCTGCATTTAACCCCTTCCCCCATTTTGTACAGAGGTTTATTTTTTGATAAAGTCATGAAAACATTATAAAACCTATACAAATTTGGTATCCCCGTAATCTTACCACGACCCAAAGAATAAACCGACAGTCATTTGGGGTGCACATGAATCCGTAAAATCACAGCCCACAAGAATACGGCACAATGCATTTTTTTAACCAATTTCAATGCATTTGGAATTTTTTTTCCCGCTTTCCCAAGTACACCATGGAATACTTAAAAATACCGAGACCCTTTGAAGTGTAATTGTTACGCAGAAAATAAGCCATCACAGCTCTGTACATGAAAAATAAAAAAAAGTTACATCTTTTGAATGTGGGAGTTGAAAAAGAATGAAAACGCAAAATCGAAAAAAGGGTCCGCGGCGGGAAGGGGTCAACAAAACCAGGTTTTGTGTTAACCATCCTTGTAGTATACTGGAAACGCAATGAGATCAGACCGAGGCTGCCCTAGTGCCACCGTAATAAGTGCCCCACAGCCCCCCCAGTACGTAATGGTCTCACCACACAGCACCCCCAGTAATGTCCCCCACACAGCGCCCCCCAGTTTTTTTAAAAAAAAAGTATGTACCCACACAGCCCCCCTGTAAGTAATGTCCTACACAGCCCACCAGTAAGTAATGTGCCCACACAGCCCCCCCAGTAGTAATCTGTCCCCCACCACGCCCCCCCAGTAGTACTATCCCCACACAGCCCCCCCTAGTAATTGGCCTCCCCCACACAACCCCCAGTAAGTAATGTGTCCCCCCACATGCCCCCAGTAAGTAATGTGCCCACACACGCCCCTTTGTTTATTTTCTTCTCCTGTATGTTCTTGTTAAAATTATCCATTGTTTATGAGCCATTTCTTTTATTTCCAGTTCAGAAAAAACCTGGGCGGCTCTTGCTCTGCGGTCATGAATTGACCCCTCCACACATGTGTCCATTTTTTTTTACCATTAACCCCACGGCCTACTGATTCAGCAGGATTGAATATAATGGATGTATATGGGAGCAACATTGCAACAACAGTCAAGCAATAATTATGGAAAGAAAATTGTTCAACAGCTCACCTGCATCCAGCCTCATGCTTTTTTTTACAAATGTGCAAAAAAAGTGGTGCAAGTTGGGGTCCTGAGACATTCCAGAGCATGAGGTTGGATGCAGGTGAGCGGTTAAACAATTTCCTTTCTGTAATCATTTTGTATAAGTTGACTCTCCACATCAATGTGATAAATGGAATTTTTTCAGAGCGTGTGTTATTGTGGTCAGTAAAGGTTTGAAATTAAGGTCTTACCATTGTGTGGGGTCTTTTGAAATGTTTATCCCTAAGTATTTGATATGGGATGGGGCCCACTGGAAAGGGGAGTTGTCCTTGTCTTCTCGTATGAGTTTCTTGGAACAGGTTATGTTCAAAGCTATGGATTTTCCTTCATTGTTTTTGAAAGTAGATGGTGGAGAAATTGGTTAAAAAGTTTAGGAAGTACCTTCAGTGTTTCTTGAGGATTTGTGGTGATGATTAGCAGGTCGTCTGCGAAAGCAGCTGTTGTATGTTCTTTGTTTATAACTTTTAGACCAGCTATATGGGGGTATTGTCTCATTTTATGGATTAATGATTCCATTATCAGAATAAAAAGCAGGGGAGAAAGTTGGAATCCCTGATGAGTACTATTTGAGATATTGAAAAAGGGCAGAGTGTGTTATTGACCCTGATTTTCGCCGAGGGCTCTGTATAACTGATTTGGGAAAGCCAAATTTTTGTACAGTGAGTTGCATATAAGTCCAATCCACCCGGTCAAAGGCCTTATCAATGTCTGTGGAGAGGAGGGTTAGTGGAGTGTGCTTAGACCGGGTGAACTGGATTAGGTTTAGAACCCGTAGGGTATTAGCATTACCGTCTCTACCGGGTATGAAACCCACTTGTTCAGGTTGGATCAGGGCAGGAAGAAGGGAATTGATCCTATTAGCCAGGAGTTTTGCGAAAAGCATAAGATCTACTTTTAATAGGGAAATCAGGCGGTAGCTTCCACATTGTATTGGGTCTATGGGTAATATGAGCCTGAAGGGATTGTTTTAGGAAGTGCAGCATGTCAGTAAGGGAATTGAAGGTGGCTAGCATATGGGACAGAAGTTGGTCTTTGAAGGAATGGCCAATTTTCTGAAGGTTTTGAGGTTTTGAATTCTTTAGCAATAGCCCGAGTGTCTGTGATAGGGGACCATGATGGGGAGTTTATGGTATGTATTTAAGTCTGGGAGCATCTTTTCTTTGCCAGAAAGGCCATCAACCTGGGCCCCTTGTTTCCATGTGGGAAGATCTTATGTTGAGAGTAAAGATAGGCTTTGGCAGAGTTTGGAGAAAATCTCTGGGGAGTGGGTTTGCCTGTATTTGTGTTCTTAATCTAGGATCTGTTGTACGAGCTCATTATGTTGTTTATTTCTTTGTTTATTAACATAAGCATTTAGTGACATAAATTCCCCTCTAATGACCTCCTTATGTGTTTCACATTGTTGGGAGGGGTACGTTTGTTAAGTTGTTCCATAATTTTTTTGCATTTCAAGTATAAATTGTAAATACAAACATTTAAGTATAAAGTATAGGAAATACAAATCATAGGAACAAGCACAAAGAAAAAAAATGCATAACTCCCCGTGGCCATAGTCAGCAGAGATGTGTTCCTGAGGAAGCTATCAAGTCCATTACATTTTTAAGAATCAATGGATAAAGGATCCTGCAGAGGTCTAGTCGATCTTGGTATATCGTGGTGTCACAATATTATCAAAAGCATGAGTGAGATTGTACTCTCTTTTTCAGGTGTATAGCACTGGGTAAACCCTAAGGTTTCTGTCGCAAGAGTACTGCTTGACCACGGGTACATACAGAGACAAACAAAGACACTCTAACATCTCACTGGGAAGTAGACAGGACCCAAACAGGGTGTAGTGAGGACTGGGAAGGGAAAGAGCAGGGATAGGGAGGGGGGAGAGAAGGATTTCTGCTACATGGTGTACACCACCAAAGGATGGGGGTGTGATGTTGTTTACAAAGCCGGCTGGGGATCTAAGCCCAAGATGTCTTTAAATCTCTGGGATTCGGAGAATATTATCCAGGGTTGCCACAGTTTTGTGAATTGGTCTGAGGTACCCAATGTATCTGCCATGGTCTCTTTCATACGGTAGATGTGTATCATTTCCTGTGCCCAATCAGAAATTGTGGGGGATACATTGATGCTTCACTAACAGGGTATTACAGACCTTGCTGAAATAAGTGAGAATCTCAGGAGACTACACTTTTGATTTCCAATAGCCCCAAGGAGTACTGAAAGTAAGGTTATCTCAGGTGCTTTGGGGGTCTACTGTCCCAGGAGTTCAGACGTGGCATCAAATACCTGGTCTCAGAAGGGAGAAATTTCACGACACGTATGCCAAATGTGTAGCATGGTACCTTTGTCCGTTCCGCACCTCCTGGATTGGAGGGTAGATGTAATGCAGGAGAATTTAGCAGTTGTGTAGGTGGCCTGAGACAAGCAGGCCACTGAAAGTTTAAGTAAACAAGAATGCCTTATCCCAATCCTCTGCTGACAAGAGGCACCTAAGTCCCTCTCCCACCCAGCCATGTAGGGTAAGGGTGTGGTGTCTGACTCTTTTAACAGGAGGCTATAAATTTGAGAGATGCTGTGTTCCCAGAGGGGACTCTGACCGGAAAAGGGCCTCAAAGGGGGTGAGCTGAGCATTAAAAGCTGCTACGGGTCCTGGATGTTTGAGGATTGATTCCAACTGGGTCAATTCCAGCCATGATAGGTTGGAGGATGTTGCTAGTTCTAGCAAGTCTTCATGTGATGGGATCGGAGCTTCCGCCAGCATGTCATGCATGCATAAGTCTTCATTGTTATACCGACCCAAGAACTTTGTTTTGGAAGGTTGTGAAATGAAGCTGTGAGTGGGCTCAAGGCCCGGGACAGTATCTTACTTTGAGTAAGGGACCTCTAGAGTTTCCATCTTTGGGCCAGGAACAACATCTGGGGTTCCACCTCGCGCTGAGAGGGTATCCATGGTAGCACCTTAATAGAGATCGGAGAGCTACATTGTTCCATACTGACCCATTGCTTAGTGGGTAAATGATAGTGCCAATCCAATAATCGTACCAAAACGGAGTCTCGGTGGTATAGCTTAGTCCGGCACACCCCCTCCTCCTGCTGATTTTGGTCTAACCAGGAACCGTCACCCAATCCGCGGGCAAGTTGTATCCCATATGAAGCGTATGAGTGCTGACCTAATGGATTTGAAGAATGAGGATGGGGGGGGGGGGGGGGTTGGGATTCTCTGGAAGAGATAGAGGAAACCAGGTAGGATGTCCATTTTTATGATATTGATTCAGCCAAACCAGGACAATTGAATGATCTTACATGATACAATAGAAAACAATGTGCCTTCCAGCAATGGTGGATAGTTGAGGGTGTATAGCTTGGAGAGGTCTGCTGGAACTTGAATCCCTAGGATTGACGTGGGGCGCCAGCAAAAGTGGAAGTTGTCTTTGACAGATTGTACGTCATTAGACCAAAGAGATATGTTTAGCATTTCTGATTTATTGAAGTTAATTTTAAAATTACTCAATTGCCCATATCTCTCAAATTCCTTTAGTAGGGAAGGGAGTGATATTCTGGGTTGAGAGATATAGAGCATGAGGTCATATGCAAAAAGGGCCATTTTATACTGGTGCTGGCCAACTTGGATGCAATGTATGTTGGGTTATTTCTGATGGCCGTGGCTAGATGTTCCATTTCTATAACATAGAGAAGAGGTGAAATGGGACACCCCTGACAAGTTCCATTCCTGATGTGGATCGGTTGGGAGAAGAACCCCGTTAGCCTTTACTCTAGCAGTGGGAAAGTTGTAGAAGGTTGCCATTACCCTCCCCAGAAATTTGGGGCCTAACCCGAGGTTTGCAAGAGCAGCGTACATAAAGCCGCTGTGTACCCTATCGAAGGCCTTTTCCACATCTATCTAGAGAAGGCCGGAAGGGAGTGACATTTTCTGAGCGTGCCGCATGAGGAAAAATGTCTTAATCAGGTTGCTTCTAGCCTCTCTACCCCTCAGGAAACCTACTTGATTGGTATTAACTATTTTCAGAAGGTGTGGGGCCAGACGATCTGCCAGAATCTTAGAGTACAGCTTCAGGTCCACATTCAATAGGAAAATAGGTCTGTAGCTTGACGGTGACAAGGGGTCCTTATCTGGCTTCAATAGAACACTGATGTTGGCCTCTAAGAACTGGGGATGAAGAGCCGAGGACTTAGAGATGGAGTTGAATATCTTCGTCAGGAATGGGGCCAATGTTTCCCTGAACAACTTGTAGAAGGTAGGAGAGAAACCATCTGGGCCCAAGCTTTTGCCTGCTGGGGTGTTTTTAATAGCATCAATTACCACTATTTCACTGAAATCTGATTCCAGTGCCTCAATTCACCCTCTGCAAGGGGAGGCAGAGACATTTCCTTTATGGAAGTGTGGATTTTTTCTGACAAAGACGTCTGGTCTAGGCTTGAAAGCTGGCCCTTAATGTTGTAAAGTTAAGTGTAATAGGTGCCGAATTCTGCGCTTATGTCGGCTGGATTATGTGTGTCTCTACCCCCTGTGGTTTTGATGTGAGGTATGTGTGCTGCACCTAATCCATGGTGTAGGAGTCTGGAAAGCTGACGTCCGCATTTATTTGCATGCTCATAGACATGGCCTTTAAACTGATAACGTTGGCCCAGCGATTTTCAGTAAGGCTCTTATCTCATCCCTTACCAATACGAGGTCCGCTAGGTCCTCAGGGGATTATTTCAATTTCTTCAATTTCTCAAGAACGTGTAGCTGTTGTAACAGGGAATTTTCTTTAACCTGACCCTGTGTTCAGTGAAGCGACTGTGAAGCTCGCACTTGAGGGCTTCCCATTTCATTGGTAGGTCCTCTGAGTGGAAGCCGGGTGAAAGGGAATGGTTTTCAATGGTGTGTTTAATTTCCTGGGTATCTCTGAGTAAGTAATCGTTGAGGCGCCATGACCACGGATGCTTAGCTATGGTAGGGATAGTGACCGTCAGGTATATCAGGCATGATCTGAGAGGATGATATTGCCCATAGATGCTATTGGCTCCCACGTCAATGCCCTATGTTGGATAAGGAGGAGGTCTATACGACTGTCATGGGCCGGGAAATAATAAGCGTAGTCCCTGTCTTGGGGGTGGAGAATGCACCAGACATCTACTAACTGTAGGTTATATAAGTCCTTTCTGAGAGCACCCAGCTGTCGTAGGGGGGACATGGTTTTTTTCTTAGGAGGTATCTAGTTTGAGATCAATCGGGAAATTAAATTATCCGTCTAACATCAGCTTCCCCTCCGTGAACTCTGCTAGATCCTGTAGAATTTTCTTACAAGTTGGAATTGGAGAGCAATTGGGTAAGTACAGATTTGCTAGGGTGAAGATCTGGCCATATATTTGTATTTTGATGAAAGCATACCTACCTGCCTCATCCAACAATTCACCCAGGAGCACTTGCGGAAGGGAGCAGTGGACAGCAATGGAAACGCCTTTAGGGTGTGAGTCTGGATTAGTGCTGTGGATCCAGGTGTTGAAGTATCGATCTCAGATCTCTGGGAAATGAGCAGATTTGAAGTGAGTCTACTGCAGGAATAAAATCTTTACACCCTGTCTATGCATTCCATAAAGAATCTGAGACCTCTTCTGAGGAATGTTCAGGCCCCGAGCATTTAAGGATTCAATCTTTGCCATGGTGTGCTCGTGATTAGGTCTCTATCAGGAGATGTGAATAAGTATGAATAGTAACTTGGGGAGGAGGAGCCAGGGAGGTGGTACTGTGAATGAATTCAAGAGGCATGACACACTAGGATGTATGGGACTGTAAGAAAAACAAGAGGAGAGAGGTTGGGAGGGGGCTGGAGACAGACAGGCACTTGCACACACTAACAACAAACGGTGTAACAAATGAACAAGAAAGACCTAACCAAATCCAATAGGTATGGGGCCAAACTCCAGGCCCCCAACAGAGGTAGGGAAATGTTAACTGCGTGTGCAAGCTAGCTGAAAACGCTACCCTAGATGGAGAGGTCTAACTACCACCCACGAGCCTACGTCTTAGGCTCCCATGCCTCAATCTACGTCACTGATACGATCATCAACGGGTGTAACCCAGCACATTAATAAATGGTCACAGAAAATACATTGCATAGAAAAATAAATAATTTTTGTGTTTTGCAGTCCATACATATTGAAAGGATACTCCTAATAAAGGGTGGGGTATCAACGGGTAAGCAGAGTCCCGACCTTATTCCTGGGGGTCGTTTGGGCATCTCTGCTATTGACGTGGGCCTCTAGGGCTGTTGCCTGCTCTTCACCTGGGAGCTTGGTAAACATGTGGGAGAGGCTCCTGTGCCAATAGGATTGGTAGCGAGGGCCACTCCGGTAGATCTGGAGCTGGTAGGTTGAGAATCTCTGCTATTGAGGGAACATCCCTGGGGTGACAAATCATGTGGGTGAGGCCGCCATGGATCTGGAACCTGAATGGGAAACCCCAAGTGTAGGGGATATTGCGTTGTCTCTGGACTCCTAGTAGGGTTCTGAGGGCTTTCCTTTTGAGCAGTGTTAAGCTTGAGAGGTCAGGTAGTAGCTGGACGTTAGTCTTGTGGTAAGAGATTTGGTCTAGCGACCTCGCTTTGTTCATTACTGCTTCCTTCAGCTGGTAACGGTATACCATGCAGATCACGTCGTGAGGAGGATCATGTGTTGAGGGACGAGCCTGTAGAGCCTGATGGGCCCTGTCCAGTTCCAGGGAGTGTCTTCTGGTACCTCCAGGGCTGAATTAAAGAGAGCGGAGAGCATCATGCAGGTGTGCAGATGCCACTGTCTCTGGAAGCCCCCTCCCCCCCATACCCAGAGGTTATTCCAACTCCTATTTTTGGAGTCATCTAGTTGATCTGAGATGTATTGCAACCAGAATGGCTGCATGAGAATCTGTTTGGTCGCCTGTGCCACCTCATTCGCCAAAGTTCTGGCCTGGAGCTCCTGAACTTCCTCTCTCAGGGTGGCCACTTCAGCACCTTAGGCGGGAAACATTACACTCCATATCCTCTTTCGTAGGTATCACTTTCAGATGTGTTTTTAACTAACGCAATTCAGTCAAGCCTTCCAGAACTTGTGCTAGTATTGTAGCTTGCTGTGTATCTAATGATGGAGACATAAAGACTTGCGAGGCGGGTGAAGAACCTGTGGGGTTGGTATGTACGGATGTGGAGTAGCCATAGGCTCTGGTGATTGTGTTGCTACAAGGATTCGTGGGGCTAGGAAGCGGGGCTACCTTGTGGCCCTGCAGCAGAGACTCATAGATACAAAAGGAAAGTATGTGCTAGGCTCAACAGATATAAATAGGGAGGAATGGATGGCAACACAAGATCCCCTTAGGGCCCACTACCAGCAAGCAGCGGAGGCCAAACGATTCTTTACCCCACAAAAATATTTCATTTCTTAGCAACGATTATTAGGGCGCAAGAAGGGTCAACACATATTGCCGCACTTCAGGAACAGGAAGGTACAATAGTCAACACGGATGAAGGGGTGGTGAGAGTAATGCAGCAATACTGTACTGACATTTACAAATCTAGGCTGGAGTATAATGATACAGAGAGTATGGGACTTTATGGCATCTATCACCCTACCTACCTTATCAGAAGAGCAGATAGAATTCTTAGATGGGCCCATAACCTTGGACGTACTGGAGCAAGCATTGACAAGTTTACAAAGATTCATGGGAGACTTCATCAAGGGGGTAAAGGAGGCCCGGCCTGCGGGCACCTCCACCACTCCATTCCAGGGACCCCTGGTAGCACCCCCTTGGTATCATTGCTTACCTGTGGATGCTGGCCGAATTCCAAGGTGCAGGCCTCTCGTTGCTCCGGTTGTCATCTTGTGGTCTGGCCCAGGTGGTTCTCCATGATCTGGCGTACTGGCAGAGAGTGTCGCGGTAGCCGCGTCTGTCACAGCCTCATGCGACGCGGCGGGTCCGGCCCTCACCAGCTCTATCTTTAGTCGTGCCTTCACCATCGGGCCCTGCTGTGAGCTGTGTTGCTTGTCCTCAGGTACAGGGGATCCACAGTAAGTCGTGGGTGTGGGAGGCTTCAGAGTTCCGAGAGCAGGGCTGCGGGCTGTGCTGGTCGCCCCCATGTTAGTGCCAGAGGTCCTCGTGGCAGGGTGCTGGTGGATTCTGGGGATCCCTCTTCTTTCTAGGGCCCATATGTAGGTAGGCTGCGGTGCTGGGCTACACATAGGGCACGGGGTAACCGGATATCACGCAGGAGCTAATGTGAGATGTGTCTGCTTTTTATTCAGTCTCCAGGAATATTGTGGTCTGGGAAGGGTACCGAAAATTTCAGGTGTCTTGCTGCATGGTCATAAACAGTGATATGGTCTATAGAAGCTAAAGAAATTAGGGGTAGGTGGGGTGCAGAGAAGAGAAAGTAATCTAGACGCTGGTGTAATTTATGAGGGACAGAGTAGAAAGTGTAATCTCGGTCGGATGGGTGTAAGGTACGCCAAGCAACTCTTAAGTTTCAAAGTTCGAAGGGAGTTGTGTAGGGATTTGAGTTTTTTATGTGAGAATCCGTATCGGTTAGATGAGGAGTCCAGTGTCGGTTCTAAGCAGCACTTCAAATTCCCACCAATGATGCAGATGCCTTCTCTTAAAGTACGTAATTAATTAACCAATTAGCCTGTTGGCAGTTGGGAGTGTAAAGTGCTACTAGGGTCACTTGGGTATGGGCAATGCAGCCTTTTTACAAATATAAATCTACCCTCCGGGTCAACAAGCTGTGCTGACAGTTTAAAAGGAAGGGTCTTTTGATGCCTGTAGTCACCCCCTTGCTTTTAGATAGATGACAAGTGTGGCACTATTGGGAGTATTGTGTGGTAGGAAAGGAAGGAGCATGATGTTTTTTGAAGTGATTTTGTTGAAGTTTGATAATGTGAGTGGGCTTTATTCAACATTCAAAATATGCGTGAGCGTTTTGAGGGGGGAATTTAGCCCTTGGACATTCCAGGAAGTGATGTTGACGTCTGCCATGCTGATAGAACATGGGTGCAAATGAATAATTATCAAATGATTATCCAGACTGATGGGGGTAAATAGTCGTGGGTGGGGGTACTAGTCAGTCCTGCGGTGAGTGCTGTCACTGAGGATAAGTAGTGTACAGTGTGTATATTTGTTAAACCTTTCTTGGTTACTTAGACAGCCTAAGAAGGGGGGAGGTTGGGGTGGTAAGTGAGAGAAATATTCATATGGGTCGAGGGGCGATGTGACCCTAGGTAAGATCCGGCAAGTCTGAACCATAAATTAATTAACCTCCTGACCTGCGACAAATGTTGTGTCAATAATAACGGTGATACAGTGATAAAACGGTAGTAAGTGATAAAACAAAAAATTGAAGAAAAAAAAACAACCAGATTAAATCTGGCTAGTGCTAGATGTATTTTCCTGTTGCCTCAAGTTAGGCAGAAGAGGAAAGCAGCATGAAGTTGGAAGGAAAAGCCGAATGGAAATAACCACCTGTGGGGAATCTGCTTTTGCCTGAGTGCTTCTGTGACTGGACGGAGTTGTCTCTTTTTTTTCCAGTATTACTGGAGAGATATCCTGGAAGATTGAGATGCGAGCCCCCTCTAATTGCAAATCAGAAATGTCTCTGGCTTTTTGTAAAATAGTGTACCTGTGTGTGTAATTTAATAATCTGTATATAATATCTCTTGGTGGCTCATTATCTTTAGGTTTGGGACTGAGAGCAGAGGTACACTAGCCATGAGGCGAGTTGCGCCTCTTGCTTCAGGCAGCACAATCTGCAGTAAAATGGGAGGAGCATTAGGGGCACAGTCTCCTACTACAGATAAGAAACTGACTCTTAAAAATAGTGTCTCTTCACACCTGATGTCCACATGGGTGTGAAATACTGCATGGAAAACCCACTTACAAAAAAATAACCTGATATATTACTACTGGATAGGGTGGAGGGAGCGCCGTTCTAAAGCTTTCCTCAGGTAGCAGGTTGGACCCTGTGGGTACCCAGGGGGTACGGATTCTGTAAGGCCTTTAATTCTGAGATTCCCTCTTCCTCTGTTGCGTCTTCCTCTGTTGTCTTGGTACTCAATGTAGTTGAGTAAGCTGTTGAGGTGAGACTGACAAGAGTCCATTGTGATTGAAGTTGCGGCACCAAAGGTGAGCAGAGAGGATTGGTTTTCCTCTAAATGTTCTAGTTGATTACCTATCTGGCGCCAGCTTTCTTTACATCGGTAAGTACTTTCATGACTGACTTGGAAGCGTTTTAAATGATCTTTTGCATTCTTTTTCGTGAGATCTGGATATTAGAGGAGGAATTGGTGATGTCTTCGCCTCCACAGCTTTCAGCCTCTGAGGTTTCACCGGAATTGGCTACCATAGTTTGTAGTTGTGGGTATTTGAAAACACTTTGATTCCCAGCAGGAGACCAGGAGGTGTCCATCTAGTGTTGATGATAGGCTGATGATAGGTGAACGGTTGTTGGAAATTCTGCTGTCTAACTATTTGAACCTTTTAGAGTGTTCTATATTGATGGGCCAAAAGCGGGTTTTGCAGTTGGAAGCAAAAATGGTGAAAGTATTCGGCCGTGCTGACCCAGAGGGAGATTTTCTCTTAAGAGTCGGTCTAGCTACCACCCGTTGGGCTGATAAGAGGGGTTGATTCCTGAGGGCCTCTGACCTGATGCAGATGTATCAGAGACCTAGAGTAAACAGAGGGAGAGAAAACAGGGGTGCCAAGGCCAACTGTCCTGATGGATGAGTAACAGTGACCTTGGAGGGGAGTGAAGCGAAAGGATGTATATGCTAGGCACCAGATTTTCAGATAGACCCAGGGTCTTGGAATCAGTATGTCCCTTTAAGTAGAGACTTGTGCAGTATGTCTTTTGGAGAGGTGGGGATGCTCCAAAGGAGATGTGTTCTCTTTTATACAGTGGGAGACGCTGGGACCTTACTGCCTTTCTCTGCTGGGGGTTGGTGGGTTCCTGAGGCCCCGGCTTTCAGGCTTATAGGTCTCAGTGGGAAATCTGTTGGGGATTTTATGCAGCTTTAGGGAAACTGTGGGCAGTGTGGCCCTTTTGCAGCCCTTCCCCCACCGGTAAAGCTGAGTTTGCTCCTGGGGGCTAGAGTCTGGAGATTGTCTGGCCTGGGTGCGCACTCTATGCGCATATGGGAAATCGAGGCCCCGGCTTTTTGGGCCTGTAGGCCGCCGATAGACTGGAACTGTTCTTTTCAGGGAAAGTTCTTAATCTCATCCCAAGGTGTTTGCCCGAGGTGTTAAAGAGCTAATGCTAGGAGTGATCGGCACTTTTAGGTGCGTTAGGCCTCTGGATGGCAAGAGATTCCTATCTGTCTCAGGAGCACTGAGAAAACACGTCCTGCTTTCTTGGCCATGCCCCAATTCTCTACTTTTGAAGCAAATAGTCATAGCACCCAAATTAATTCATAACTTATATTACACAAATGTCTGCTTTATGTTAGCATGGTTTTTAAGATTCCAAGTATTTTATTAGAATGTTATGAGGCTTAGAATTTGGGCTCCATTTTTTCACATTTTTTGAAAATCGTATGTATTTTTAACTCTCAATTGTCTGTGAGAGGCCTAAATAATAGCAAGACTCGTAAAAGGCTCCACAAAGTTTGATACCCTATTTCTCCTAAGTATGTTGATACCCATATGTGGTGATAAACTGCTGTATGGGCACGTGGCCAGGCATAGAATGGAAGGAGCAGCATCCAGAAAAGATCTGCATTGTCAAAATGTACAGGCTATAATTTTTTTCTTTTTTTTAATGTTTATATATTGGGGCTTATTTTTTGGCGCTTGAGATGCCATTTTCTAGAACATAGTTTTGGGGAATCTATAGCTAATTGATGAGATTATTTTGACTCTTTGTTGGTGGAGGGTTTTTTTTTGGGACAGTCACCATACATTAAAATGATATGTTATTTTTATTCTATGGATTGCCACAATTACTCAGATGCCTCATTTATGTGGCTTATTTTCCCTCGAATTTTACTGAAAAAAAAATAAACTGGAGTAAAATTGGCATCACCATATTTTCAAATGCATAACTTTTTTATTTTTCGGCTGACAAATATGGTTAAGGGCTTATTTTTTGAAAGAAGAGTTGTTCTTTTTAATGGTCTTATTTTATAAAGCATAATCTTTTTTTAATAACTTTTTAGAACATTTTTATGGATTTTAATAAAAAATTATCTTTTTTCAAAACATTTTTCTAGTTTTATTTTCACAGCGTTTACCATGCAGGTCCAATAACAATTCTATTTTATTATACAAATTGTTACAGACACATGAAATTTGTGGGTTTTTTTTTCATGAGCCAGTGCCAGAAGCTGGAACTAAGAGCACATCCTGGTGCGGGAAGTAATTTTCCACAACGACGTACTATTAAATCCATGTGCACGTAAGGTTTTAAGGTGCATAATGATGATGATCAAGTAATTAAGTGATTGCAGTTCTACTTATCTGACTGTATTTTTCATGTCTGCACATGTATTAAATCTGGCAATATAGATACATTTTTTGAATTGGATTTTTTTTTTTTAATTTATGGTGTGAAGATTATTTCCCATAATTGTAGTCCTGTTGTCCAAGGACATTGTTGTCCTTGGATATGACCACTGCTCCTGAAGTGATCGTACAAATAACAAAATGGTTTTTGCATATGAATGACTGGCAGTCATTGTATGTACGACAGTCATCATTTAGTAATGAACTCTAAATTTGGGTGGTCAAACAGGGCTCAATAGCTCATGTGCAGCCACTACTGCCAGAGTGACATCTATAGTTTTTAATGGACAACATGGCTACATTTATGGGAAATTATCTTCACAAAGGTACTTAGTTTTTAATAACATGCAATTGAAGAAATGAATATATATATTTCTTAGGAAATTCACAGCACTCCAATTAAAGTGAAAAAGATTTAGGGCCATGTGTCTACAGCAGCAATTTTTCGGCCCCTAGTAGCTAGACCCTTCCTCAGGCCTTTCGACCTTCCGGCACCTAGGCGCTGGAGCCTTCCTCAAGCCTTCAGGAAAGCTCCAGCTACCTGGGTGAAAAACTTTGCTGCTGCAGACACGAAATAGACATAAAGTGCTGCCATTTTCCTTTTTACTATTTTGGATGGCCTTAATTTATGTAGACAGGCACCTATTTTACAAGATTTTATGGCCAACCAAAAGTCTAAACACTTAGAAGTCTACAATTCGTGCAAAACTTTTATAGTCCAATACTTTGAGCATCGACTACTGGTGAAACTATGAAGCATCAAATGATACAGAAACCAGAAGCTCTATTCACAGATTAAAGAAAATGCAATTACATGAGGAGATTTACTTTAATTGTACTTCACATTGAAAGTAATTGTGGAGAGGGCATGATCTAATCTTTATGAATAAGTCAAGCACATTATACCTGACGTTTTCAAACAAATAATGACCATTCACCTTATATGATCACATTTTCCATCTAATGTTTGACTTCAACAATCATAAGAGATTTGGAAACCTAACACGCTGATATATTTAAAATACATATTTTATATATTGCCTCATGGCAGTTTTGATTTATCTGGTATGAACTGAAGAAGATTAACAAGAAAGGAGAACTATATAATAACTATGATAATTAAAGGAAATTTACCATCAATATCCGGCATGATAAACCAGGAGCATTTACTTATAGAGCCAGGAACTGTTACTGCGATCTTCTTATATTTGTTATACATGGCCTCCTTTCATCTACAATAAACTTTTAAAATGACGCTTCTTGGCAAGAGAGGCTTTGGACATGTTGCAGAAGCCCTCTGTACTTTGTGCAGCAGCTTGGGAGGGGGAAGTGCTTCTTCGTTATTTATTAGTCTGTGCAGCTACTTTTTGGGTCATTAGCATCATTTTAAAGGAAGGAGGCCATGAATAACAAGCTAAACCAGCTAAAATGACATTCCTTGCGACAGGTTCAATTTAAGATTAGTGCAGACTTAAGGTTGTTTGTGCTTACAGTGGTATTCTTTAGTGCACTTTGAACACCATAATACGACAGGACCTGCCTCAGGCATAACGTAGCACAATGGTTTTGTCTAAATTTTTTATCCCTAAGGCCCCTTCCACACTTGCGTTGCAGATCACATCAGAGTTTGATCAGGGTTTGGTCAGTGAAAAACTGACATTTTGCGTCAGAGTTCAATCAGTTTTCAGTCAGAGTTTGTTCAGTATCTCTGTTTTTCACGTGTGTTTTCAATGCAATTTCAATGCGTTTTTCACACTCAGGACTGAGCTCTATCTTTTCTATGGCAATTGATGCATAAAAAACGCATTGCACTTGCATTGCACTTGCATGTATCTCAGAGTGCGATGTGTTTTTTTGATGCAACCCATAGACTTGTATGGTGCGTTTTTCACGCGCATTACTTGCAAAAGTAGAGCATGTCGAGATTTAAACGCGCGTTAAAAACAACGCGCCTGTGTGCGTGAAAAAAAAGCAGGTCTGAAAAGACCCATAGATTACAATGGGTCAGAGTGCAATGCAAGTGCAGAAAACGTGCGAGAAAAACACAAGTGTGAAAGGGGCCTTATTGATGCAGCCATTTATTTACATAAGGCTTAGTCCCTTTTTTTTGTAATCTGACATGCGTTGCTTTATATGGTTATAACTCTTGAACAGATGAATTACCAAACTGATTTTGGGATTGTGTTTTTTCTTTTTGGTCACTCGTTGCACTTCACGTAAGTGTTAAAGGACATCTACTACCAGGATGATAAATTGTATGCAAATGAGCCTGAGGGGCTCCAGGCTCTATTAACACCTAAAACAACCCCTCACTTGCATACAGTGCTTCATCCTAGTGGTAGATTCCCTTTAAATTTTGGTTGATAAGTTATGCATTTTATTTATAAAAAAAACCCATATAATTTGCCATTTTCAAGATTTGTATTTTTCTCCTTTTCAGACAACCCAAATTAGTTGCTAAATATCATTTCCCATATTTCTACTTTATTTTCATCATTTTTAAGAAATCATTTTTAAGTCTGGATATTTTATTTTGATGTTACATGGCTTACAAATCGAGTATCCGTTTTCTGTATTTTCAAGGAGATTTCTGAAATAATTTTTTGGGGGATCTTTTTGGGGATTTTTGTTTTTAAAATATATTTTGCTTTGGAATATATAAAATTAGAAACCCCATGGATATCACTCCATTTTCAAAATTGCACCCATAAACAGAACCTCTTTTGGGAAGATTGTTAACCCTTTCTGAGATCTTCAAAGTAATGAAAACAAAATGGAAGTAAAATTTTGGGTTTGCAGCCAGATCTTGTTGCAGTGAGCTCAGCAGATTTTTGTGGCACATAACGTTTTAAAAAGCATCAGAAAAGCGAGTGTGTGAGCTTGGTGGCGAGTGTGCAATGATCCGAAGTGTGTGCAGGGCCGGTTCTAGACAAAGTGGGGCCCTGGGCAAAACTAAAAGTGGGGCCCCAAAACAAAACTATTTTATGACAAGTCACAGTCAGTAAGAGGCTCCCTTTAGTATGGTAAAACAAACTATAATATGGGAGAATTTTATAGGCGATAAATAGATGATAGGGAGATGATAGGCAGCACAGTGGCTCAGTGGTTAGCACTACAGTCTTGCAGCGCTGGTCAACATCTGCAAAGAGTTTTTATGTTCTCTCGGTGTTTGTGTAGGTTTCCTCCAGTTAAGAAGGGTAATGGGAGCACAGGCAAGGTCAGACAGGTGCTGGTAGTGGGAGATTCGATTATTAGGGGAACACACAGGGCAATCTGTCACAAAGATCGTGCATACTGAACAGTGTGTTGTTTGCCGGGTGCTCGGGTTCGGCATGTTGCAGATCGGGTTGACAGATTACTGGGAGGGGCTGGTGAGGAACCACCGGTCATGGTCCACATTGGCACTAATGCCAAAGTAAGAGGTAGGTGGAAGGTCCTTAAAAATGATTTGAGGGGGGTGAGTATAAGCCAAGGCCTCTAATTTTACCACCAAAAACTGGGAAAAGGGTGGGAAATGCATTGGTCACAGCCTCCCAGTATATAGCCAGCAAGCTCCCTCTGGGGTACAGCCAGCCAGCCCCCTTTAGTATAAAGCCAGCCAGCCCCCTGTAATATACAGCCAGCCTGCCCCCTTTAGTATACAGCCATCCCCCTGTAGTATACAGCCAGCCAGCCCCCTTTAGTAGCCAGCCAGCCAAATTACTCTTTTATTGTTTATTTGGAGCACTTAAAAGTACTGTGAATGTACTCACCTTTGTGAAAATCTGGAATCTCTAATTTTGAGGTAGGAGCTTGACTTTTTTTTCTTTTTTTCGGATTGTGAGTTGCATAATGTAGCTAATGTATGCTGTGTATGGAGCAAGCTCAGGCTCAAGGTACAGGTACATCACATGTAAATAATACGACTTCCAAAAGTTAAAGATAAACTACCACCAGCTCCTCGGATTGTAAACCAAGCACACTTACATGCTAGTGTGTGCCTTATCTGGCAGAATTCTCTCTTCTTTAAGTTTCTTATATCCCCTTGTCTTTACAATAAAGAAGGCTTTAAACATTATGCAAATGAGCCTGAGGGGCTACAGAGCTGTTAATTGAGCTTGAAGCCCCTCAGGTTCATTTGCATAATTTTTAAAGCTTTCTTTCGTAAAAACAAGGGTATAAGAAGCTACAATAAGAGTAAATCCCGCCAGAGGGTTACATACCAGTACATCAGTGTGCTTGGTTTACAATCCGAAATCCTGTGATAGATGTACCTTATTGACACAGTGGGGCTCATTTACTAAGGGTCCGCGGAGCGCATTTTCGTCGGGTTTCCTGACAATTTCCGTTTTGTGCCGAATTGCCCCGGGATTTAGGTGAATGCGATCGGATTTTGGCGCACCAGCGACAGTTTGCACACGACAGAAATCGCGGGGCGGGCCGTCGGACGACCCGACGGATTCCGACAGCGCACGGGATTTAACAATTAGAAATGTGTCACAAGACACACACACTTACATGCACTGGGAAGAAGAAGGTGAACTCCGGCGGACCTCGGCGCAGAAGCGACGGATGCAGGAACGTCGGGGTTTCGTTCGGCCACCCCTTCCGATTTCCGTCGCGCGCATGCCGGCGCCGATGCGCTACAATCCGATCGCGTGCGCCAAAATCCCGGGACAATTCAGGTACAATCGGCGCAAATCGTAAATATTCGGGTAACACGTCGGGAAAACGTGAATCGGGCCCTTAGTAAATGACCCCCATTATGTCAATAATATTGTCAGTATGTGGCAACAGTGTGGCCAAGGATAAATGCAAAATAAAAATGACAAAAAAAACCTTTGTGCTCCAAATAAGATCCATGACTAGACAGGCCCTCAAGTGCCTAATAGCTAATATGGTCATGAATGAGCAGCTTTTGCCTTTTGCCTCAGAGAAGGGTGTGAGGGAGATGGGTAGCAGGACATCTGGAAGCTTGTAGTAGTGGCTTGTGTATGAGGAGAGGGTTGAACGTAGGGTAGTAAAATAAGTACTGTGCTGTCCTCAGCCATATGGTATGTGCATTGTCATGTTTGGCATAAATAGTAGGACATTTTTAAAGGAAGCCTTCCATAAGGAATCTACAGAAGATCTGATGATAGTTTCCTCTGCCTGCCTCTGCCCTAATATGTAAATTAATAATCTTGGAATGTAACTTAAAGCAAACCTACCACGTGAAATTGTACTTGTAAGCTTCAAATACCGAGCACAGCTCAGGGTTTCGTTGTTCTCATAAACCGCTGTATTGTGGTTTAAACAGTTTTGTAATCTTTATATGTGAAGCAGCTTCGGTGCACGGTGGTACGCACTCGGGGCACCATGCGCGCGACCGTGTGTGTGTGATGTCACCTGTTCTCCTGCACTTCCTATTTAGGTGCACACACGGTCGCGCGCAAGGTGTGCCGAGCGCGTACCGCCGTGCGCCAAAGCTGCTTCACATATAAAGATTACAAAACTGTTTAAATCACAATACATCAGTTTATAAGAATAACGAAAATATGCTCCGGCACCAGCTCACCCTGAGCTGGTGCTCGGTATTTGAGGCTTACAAGTGCAAATTCACGTGGTAGGTTTCCTTTAACTTGTTATAAAAGTTTGTTTTAATAATATTTAACATAACAGCAGAGGCTACTGGGGCGTGTAGTAGCCCTAGCTCCTAGTGCCCGGCCAGGCTAGTACACGCCCCAGTAGCCTCAGGAGTTAATTTACATATATATTACTAAAATAAAGTTTTAGCAAGTTTGGTTCATGATGATTAAATTACAGATTGGAGCAGAGGCAGGCAGGAGAAATCTACCATCAGATCCCCTTCTCATGGTAGATTCCTCATGGTAGGTTCCCTTTAATACATCCCTATTGGATGAATGATTTGAGTGTCTTTATAAATACAATAGGCAAAAAAAGTTGCCAAAGGAAAAGACAGCCTCTAACTAACATCTAAGAAAATTCAATATCTACAGGGGTTAAGAGTATCAGGACGGGGCGTGGCCTAGACACCGATGAGAGCGGACGTGTGAGGCTGCAGCTCCGTCTTCTACCCTCACACTGCGGACTACCACCACCACCATCCGCCATCTGATGGGTCAGAAGAGACCTAAAAGGCAGCAGAACACCCCCTCAGCAGCCCCGGTACCTGTGTCGGAAGGCGGCATGGAGCAGTTCCTGACCCGTGCCATGCGGTCAGGACGCGGGCCGGCGCCATCTTCCCCGCCACGTGTCGCGGACCTCCAAGCCTCTGCAGCAAGCCGCGGTAGGACAGACTTAACAACAGGAGCAGAGGTTCGCTCCCGATCGTCACCAGCTGTCCACCGACACCCTCCACTACTGCCGGTGGAGACGCAGACACCTCCGCAGACCCGGGAACACCCTCCGCCTGGAAGAGTCAGCCGACAAGCCAGAGGCTCTTGAAGGCCTGACAGGCCGCGGCGTGGAATGGCCTCCTCTCCCGGCTCCCTTAGCCCCTCTCCCCCAGCGACGACTGAGAAAATCAGGTGAGAGGGTCCTCTCAACTAATAACGCAGCAGCCACAGATCAGTCTCCCCTGGGCCCCACCACATGCAGAGGACCGGAGCATAAGGGGGATCAGCCCCTGGCAAGGGGTGCACAACCCTCCCCTACTGCCATGAGCCAAACAGGGATATGGGAGGAAGAAGACTCAGAGGAGGACCTGGGGGCAACACCGTCTATGTCTCAGTTCGCACATTTTACTCTAGAAATGAGGGCCATCTCGTCAATTCCTCCAATACCTCCTGCTGATAATGGCAACCAACTCCCTGATTCTATTATTCAGTTTATGCATACTCTTCCTACAAAGAAAGACTTTCAACAATTGATATCAGAGGTGGTGGAAACGTGCCGCGCTGAGATATCTGCGGTCCAACAAGATTTACATCATATTGGTGCTAGAGTTGAAACTCTGAAAGGAGACCATGATATTACTAGACATTATGTATCCCAACTGCAAACCACAGTAACTGGACACTCGGAGGCCATGAGGAGTATGCAGCGACACTTGGAGGATTTGGACAATCAGGGAAGACGCAATAATGTGCGAGTCAGGGGTCTGCCCGAAACCGTGCTAGACCCGGAGGTCCCACAGGCTCTAGAGCACATCTTTAACAAGTTACTGGGCATCCCAGCAACGAACAAAATTAAACTAGACCGCGCGCACAGAGCACTTCGCCCTAAAGGACTTTCCTCTCAACCTTGGGATGTCATATGCTGTATACATGACTTTGCACTGAAAGAGGCAGTAATGGCCAAAGCAAGGATGGTTAAAGAGTTAGAATTTGAAGGAACTCGTGTACAATTATATCAAGATTTATCATGGATCATACTGCAGAAGAGGAGACACCTGCGCCCCCTCCTGGCGGTCCTTCGTGAAACACATTTGTCATACAGATGGGGATACCCGTTTGCCCTGACGGTTAGGAAAGGGGGGGCCTCAGCGATTCTACGATCCTTCAAAGATTTGCCCCGTATTTGCAAGGACTTAGGAATTACAGAACCCCAGCTAACAGATTGGGAAGTGGAGCTCCCACCCCCGTCTCCATCCCCGGCTTGGCAGCCAGTGCGCCAGAAGAAGAGGCGCCTACGGGGGGCTGGCTCCCTACCGGAGCGTTCCCCAACAACTCATTCGGAGGACTGAGTGATATCGCTGATGGTTATGACATGTGTTGCTATATAGTCATTTGATTTTATTCCTGTACTGTCAGGTTTTGTATTGATAGGTTCAGCTATATGGTGGCGGATTAACACGAATAGAGGTTTCCTCTTTATCTTAGGCGTTAACATTGTGGGGGGGGGGAAGGGGGGCTGACAGACGCCTCTGATCTTATTGGGTAATGGTACACCCCCCACTTCTTGGGAAATGGGTCAGTGTCGTTTCCCCTTATGGGACACTGTTAGTCCGTTATAGGACATTGGACCCCTGGAGAAGTTACCTGGAACCGGGTGCCTATGGCCCGTAATATCTAATGACATTATATGTTTATCTTTGTCAAATTTTTGTCTTTGTCTTCCCTAGCCTTCTGTTTCACCCCCCTACCCAGAGCTGTGAGTATGACAGATCGCTCCATACTCCCCAGGCTGGTCCGGTGAGTAACGGTTGGTGCTAATTATCATCATATTATGGTGAGTAAGCATGACCTTAGCATTAACGGTAATACTATATATTAATGGTTAACTGTGTCACATTTAATGTAAAAGGCCTTAACTCTAATGTTATGCTACTAAGAGAACTTCGGCTACAGAAGGCGGAAATAGCCTTTATACAAGAGACGCACTTCGACCAAGCAGGGAATTTCAACTTTACCAGACATTACTTTCCACAGACCTACTCGGCAAATCACGACCGCAAAACGACGGGGGTGGCAATATTACTATCAAATACATGCCCAGTGGCAGTATCCAAACAACATTTAGATCCGCAGGGGAGGTATGTTATCTTTGAGGGGACCTTGAGGGGAGACCCAATCATATTATGTAACATCTATGCACCTAATACAGCCCAAATTCCTTTCCTACGGAAAGTGTTACGCAAACTACAGGCGCTCCCGGCGGCTGCTGTAATAATAGGAGGAGATTTCAATATGATCTTCTCAACAACTGCAGACCGCATGACTTTAACTGGTAGTCCGGCCACCGCAGCGCAGGAACGAATGGCCAGAGAATTCCGTAAGCTTGTTAGACTCCACTCCCTATATGATCTATAGAGAATTGACCACCCAAGTGAGCGCTCCTTTTCTTTTTCCTCGCACCCTCACAAATGCCACACACGTATTGATTATTTCTTTGGAAATATTACTGCCCTACGGCTTATGGGCTCGGCGGACATGGGCACTATTTCCTGGTCTGATCATCCACCAGTCTCAGTAGCTCTTACACGCTCTCTGCGAACCTCTAAAGTTAGCAGATGGAGACTAAACGAATCACTGATTAAAGACCCTGCCTTGAGAGAACAGATTAGAGCGGCCATCCATACCTTTCACGAGAGAGAGGAGCACTCTCCACTCTCAGAGGCTGCATTATGGGAAGCACATAAAGTTGTAGTACGGGGAGAATGTATGGCGGTTTCCTTTAGACTGAAAAAAACGGCCACAGAATATTACAATAAAATTTTGCTCACAATTAGGGACCTGGAAGCTAAAATGCTATCTTCTCCAAGCACAACACATTTACAAGCACTAGTGGCAGCGCGGGCCAAATAAAAAAATAGAAAAACTACTTACATTCGCGAAACAGCTGTATTACGAGAAAGGCAATAAAGCCCATACACTATTAGCGTGACTATTATCAGAAAGAAATTTTAACAAAAAAATTTGGACCAATTGTCAGGCATGGTTTTTACAAAGTAAGTCTCAGCCCCTCTCCCCCAGCGGCGACTGGGAAAATCAGGTGAGAGGGTCCTTTCAACTAATGACGCAGTAGCCACAGATCGGTCTCCCCTGGGCCCCACCACATGCAGAGGACCGGAGCATAAGGGGGATCAGCCCCTGGCAAGGGGTGCACAACCCTCCCCTACTGCCATGAGCCAAACAGGGATATGGGAGGAAGAAGACTCAGACGGTGTTGCCCCCAGGTCCTCCTCTATGTCTCAGTTCGCACATTTTACTCTAGAAACGGGGGCCACCTCGTCAATTCCTCCAATACCTTCTGCTGACAATGGCAACCAACTCCCTGATTCTATTATTCAGTTTATGCATACTCTTCCAACAAAGAAGGACTTTCAATATGTATCCCAACTGCAAACCACAGTAACTGGACACACGGAGGCCATGAGGAGTATGCAGCGACACCTGGGGGATTTGGACAATCGGGGAAGACACAATAATGTGCGAGTCAGGGGTCTGCCCGAAACCGTGCTAGACCCGGAGGTCCCACAGGCTCTAGAGCACATCTTTAACAAGTTACTGGGCAACCCAGCAACGAACAAAATTAAACGTGCATAGAGCACTTCGCCCTAAAGGACTTTCCTCTCAACCTAGGGATGTCATATGCTGTATACGTGACTTTGCACTGAAAGAGGCTGTAATGGCCAAAGCAAGGATGGTTAAAGAGTTAGAATTTGAGGGAACTCGTGTGCAATTATATCAAGATTTATCATGGATCACACTGCAGAAGAGGAGACACCTGCGTCCCCTCCTGGCAGTCCTTCGTGAAGCACATTTGCCATACAGATGGGGATACCCGTTTGCCCTGACGGTTAGGAAGGATGGGGCCTCAGCAATTATACGATCCTTCAAACATTTGCCCCGTTTTTGCAAGGATTTAGGAATTACAGAACCCCAGCTAACAGATTGGGAAGTGGAGCTCCCGCCCCCGTCGCCATCCCTGGCTTGGCAGCCAGTACGCCAGAACAAGAGGCGCCTGCGGGGGGCTGGCCCCCCACCAGAGCGTTCCCCAACAACTCATTCAGAGGACTAAGTGATATCACTGATGGTTGTGCCATGTGTTGCTATATACTCATTCGACTTTATTCCTGTACTGTCAGGTTTTATATTGATTTGTTCAGCTATATGGTGGTGGATTAACACGAATAGAGGTTTCCTCTTTATCTTAGGCGTTAACAATGTGAGGGGGGGAGCTGACAGTCGCCTCTGAGGGGGGGTGGCAATATTACTATCAAATACATGCCCAGTGACAGTATCCAAACAACACTTAGATCCACAGGGGAGGTATGTTATCTTAGAGGGGACCTTGAGGGGAAACCCAATAATATTATGTAATATCTATGCACCTAATACAGCCCAAATTCCTTTCCTACGGAAAGTGTTACGCAAACTACAGGCGCTCCCGGCTGCTGCTGTAATAATAGGAGGAGATTTCAATATGATCTTCTCGACAACAGCAGACCGCTTGACTTTGACTGGTAGTCCGGCCACCGCAGTGCAGGAGCGAATGGCCAGAGAATTCCGTAAGCTTGTTAGACTCCACTCCCTATATGATCTATGGAGAATTGACCACCCAGGCGAGCGCTCCTTTTCTTTTTTCTCACACCCTCACAAATGCCACACACTTATTGATTATTTCTTTGGAAACATTACTGCCCTACGGCTTATGGGCTCGGCGGACATGGGCACTATTTCCTGGTCTGATCATGCACCAGTCTCGGTAGCTCTTACACGCTCTCTGCGAACCTCTAAAGTTAGCAGATAGAGACTAAACGAATCACTGATTAAAGACCCTGCCTTGAGAGAACAGATTAGAGCGGCCATCCATACCTTTCACGAGAGAGAGGAGCACTCTCCACTCTCGGAGGCGGCGTTATGGGAAGCACACAAAGTTGTAGTACGGTGAGAATGTATGGCGGTTTCCTCTAGACTGAAAAAAGCGGACACAGAATATTACAAAAAAATTCTGCTCACAATTAGGGACCTGGAAGCTAAAATGCTATCTTCTCCAAGCACAACACATTTACAAGCACTAGTGACGGCGTGGGCCAAATTACGGGATTATGCCTATCAAAAAGTAGAAAAACTACTTACGTTCGCGAAACAGCGGTATTACGAGAAAGGCAATAAAGCCCATACACTATTAGCACGACAATTATCAGAAAGACGCACCAATGGCACCCCCCCAAGCTATAAAAGACACAAGAGGAGACCTGAGGTGTCACCCCCAAAAGATTGCAAACCTTTTTAAGGCCTACTATACAAAGTATGCATTGCCAAGTGGACTCCCACAAGATGCAAACGCAAAACGTGACTTATTAGACTCGTATTTGTCTTCCTGTCAATTACCGACGCTACCCGAGGAGGCAGTAGCCAGTCTTAATGCCCCTATTTCATTAGAAGAGTTAGCTGAAGTTATTAAGGCACTTCCCGCTGGTAAATCCCCGGGGCCAGGTGGGCTTACTTATTTGTACTATAAAGTTTACCTAGATGATTTAGCCCCTTCTATGCTAACATTGTTTAATGCTTTCCTAGAGGGTTCCTCGCCTATACGCGAACGCTGTCATCGTATATTTCATTAATTCCTAAACCAGGGAAAGACCCAACTGATTGCGGCAACTATAGACCTATTGCATTGCTCAACTCTGACCTGAAGATTTTTACCCGCGTCCTGGCTAACAGGCTTAACGCATGGCTCCCACAACTAATTAGTAAAGATCAAGTTGGCTTTGTCCCTTGGAGACAGGGATCAGATAACACAAGACGTACCATTGACGTGATAAATGCAGAGTCCAGATCTGCGTTGCTTCTTAGCCTGGGCGCGGAGAAAGCATTTGACAGGTTAGATTGGTCATTTATGTTCGCCGCACTGAAGGCTTATGGTATAACGGGAAACTTTTTAAGAGCAATACATGGGTTATATAGTGTCCTCACTGCAGTTTTCCGCTTCCCTCATGCAATGTCAGACCCAATTACTATACACAATGGCACTAGGCAGGGGTGCCCCCTTTCTCCATTACTATTCACCTTGTGTATAGAGCCCCTAGCAGCAAAAGTTAGGCTTAATCCAGATATATGAGGAGTACTGGTAAGAGACAAGGAGTTCAAAATATCACTATTCACTGACGATGTATTATTGACTATAACATCCCCCCATACCTCCCTCCCGGTACTGCATGCGATTATTCAGGAATATGGTAGATTAGCTGGGTATAAGGTGAATACGACAAAAACAGAAGCTCTGCCCCTGAACATTTCGCCCACGGTACAACTAACAACTTCCTACTCATCGTTGTACGGTGCAAATTATCCATCCCTATTTAAGGACTTACAGGCTATGCTAGCTAAAGATTACATGGATTCCAAAGCTCTTATATTACTTTAGGACTCTGCCGGTTAAAGTACCGCAGAAAGAACTTAAGGCTCTACAAGGAGCTATCTTTAATTTTATTTGGGATAATAGATGACAAAGAATGCCTAAATAGTCATGCTTGCTCCCAAGGCCCGGGGGCGTCTAGTGGTCCCACATATTGTAAACTATTACTGGGCAACACAACTACGATACTTACCCTATTGGACAGCCTCAGCAGCGTACACCAAATGGGTTGAGATTGAGAAGCTCTGGTTGGCCCCTGTACACCCAAACTCCTGCTTATGGGGGCCTAACCCACCCTAACCAGCTCATCTGCTATTGGGTCCTATAGCTTTTACACTGTCCACATGGCAAATATGCCAAAAAAGGTTCAACCTTGCCTCCAAGTGTTCCCCGATGATGTCAATTCTATATAACCCTGCCATACCAGACAGCTTGACGACACACATGGTGAGACAATGGTCTAAAGCTGGTTTGTTCCACTTGGCGGACTTGGTTGACCCTTTCTATTGTCAGGATATGGGCTCCTCTATGCCGTCCTAGGACGGTTTTTGTACTTATTATCAGAAAGACACACCAATGGCACTCCCCAAGCTATAAAAGACACAAGAGGAGACCTGAGGTACCACCGCCAAGAGATTGCAAAAATTTTTAAGGCCTACTATACTAAGCTATATGCATTGCCGAGTGGACTCCCACAAGATGCAAACACAAAACGTGACTTATTAGACGTATTTGTCTTCCTGTCAATTACTGACGCTACCCGAGGAGGCAGTAGCCAGTCTTAATGCCCCTATTTCTTTAGAAGAGTTAGCTGAAGTTATTAAGGCACTTCCCGCTGGTAAATCCCCGGGGCCAGATGGGCTTACTTATTTGTACTATAAAGTTTATTTAGATGATATAGCCCCTTCCATGCTAACATTGTTTAATGCTTTCTTAGAGGGTTCCTCGCCTATACGTGACACGCTGTCATCGTATATTTCATTAATTCCTAAACCAGGGAAAGACCCAACTGATTGCGGCAACTATAGACCTATTGCATTGCTCAACTCTGACCTGAAGATTTTTACCCGCGTCCTGGCTAACAGGCTTAACGCATGGCTCCCACAAATAATTAGTAAAGATCAAATTGGCTTTGTCCCTTGGAGACAGGGATCAGACAACACAAGACGTACCATTGACTTGATTGACGTGATAAATGGAGAATCCAGATCTGCGTTGCTTCTTAGCCTGGACGCGGAGAAAGCATTTGATAGGTTAGATTGGCCATTTATGTTCGCCGCACTAAAGGCTTATGGTATAACGGGAAACTTTTTGAGAGCAATACATGGGTTATATAGTATCCCCACTGCAGTTGTCAGCTTCCCTCATGCAATGTCAGATCCGATTACTATACGCAATGGCACTAGGCAGGGGTGCCCCCTTTCTCCATTAATATTCACCTTGTGTATAGAGCCCCTAGCAGCAAAAGTTAGGCTTAATCCAGATATACGAGGAGTACTGGTAAGAGACAAGGAGTTCAAAATATCACTATTCGCTGACGATGTGTTATTGACTATAACATCCCCCATACCTCCCTCCCGGTACTGCATGCTATTATTCAGGAATATGGTAGACTAGCTGGGTATAAGGTGAATCCGACAAAAACAGAAGCTTTGCCCCTAAACATTTCCCCCACGGAACTGTCCCTACTACAACAAAACTACCAATTTCAGTGGAAGACGAAATCCCTGAAATATTTGGGGGTACAACTAACAACTTCCTACTCATCGTTGTACGGTGCAAATTATCCATCCCTATTTAAGGACTTATGGGCTATGCTAGCTAAAGATTACATGGATTCCAAAGCTCTTATATTACTTTAGGACTCTTCCGGTTAAAGTACCGCAGAAAGAACCAAGGCCCGGGGGCGTCTAGCGGTCCCACATATTGTAAACTATTACTGGGCAACACAACTACGATACTTACCCTATTGGACAGCCTCAGCAGCGTACACCAAATGGGTTGAGATTGAGAAGCTCTGGTTGGCCCCTGTACACCCAAACTCCTGCTTATGGGGGCCTAACCCACCCTAACCAGCTCATCTGCCATTGGGTCCTATAGCTTTTACACTGTCCACATGGCAAATATGCCAAAAAAGGTTCAACCTTGCCTCCGAGTGTTCCCCAATCATGTCAATTCTATATAACCCTGCCATACCAGACAGCTTGACGACACACATGGTGAGACAATGGTCTAAAGCTGGTTTGTTCCACGTAGCGGACTTGGTTGACCCTTCCACCCTAGATTTAAGAAAGTTCGAATACCTCACAAATGAACTAAATTTACCTAGAACCGAATGGTATCACTATATGCAAATAGGACACTGTCACCAATCAATCTAGTTCGGCAGAAGTATTTAGGCCCTCTGAATTTGAGCACCTGTGCAAGAGGGGCACCTCGTTTTGAGGATTGATATCAGATATTTACCAGATTTTGATCACCCCCTCGGGGGAACCCCCCATTGCCCATAAATACATGACTAAATGAGAGACGGACATCGGGCGAACTACTTCTCCAGCCCTTTGGCAGATAATTTGGAGTAGGGCGGCTAAGTCATCTATTTGCACAGCCTACAAGGAAACACAATATAAATTATTAATGCACTGGTATCACACCCCGGCTCTATTACACGCATTGAACCCAACAATCCCAGCTACGTGCTGGAGGTGCCAAGCTGGAATAGGGACGCTTTATCACATCTTTTGGTCCTGCCCCCTCATTGTGCCATACTGGCAGTATGTAATGGAACTGATGGGGAAGTTGTTTAGCTCCGATGTCCCGTTAGACCCATTGACATACCTCTTTAATGTGCCCGCAAATAATATGCGTAAACGCTGTGCGAAACTGTTCCTACACGTATGCATGGCATCTAAGAGTTTAATAGCAAAAGCATGGAAGCAGACTCTCTCCATCTGAGTTAGAATTGCTCATTCGCATTAAAGAAATTTGTTCACTGGAGAAAATTGCAGCTTCAATTAATAACACCATGGATGCATTCCTGACAGTATGGGAACCGTGGGACTCTTTTTGTGCTCAAACAGGTTTATAACCTCCCCGGGCTTTATATTAACGGGCACCAATCAGCACAGCTTTGAAACTCACCTCCGAGTCTTTTCCATTCCCTCTTGTATCTAATGTCCTGTCTACCCTAGTCTTGTTCTTTATGTTTTGTTACCAAGTTACATATGGTTAATACAGTTTTATTTCCTTATTTTACTAGTTTTATATGAAAGCCCGACAATAGTCAGGTGTGGTTGGGCAACCCAAAGAAGCTCAGAAGCGAGCTAGTATATAAGGGTGGATCTAATATTGATTTCTGGGAAGTGCATATAGCTTCACTAGGATGTAATGTGGAATTATACCGTATAGAGATGTAACATATTTCATTTATTCAATGAGAACCTTAACTGGTATTCCGTGTATCTTTTACACCTCTTGCAACTGTGATGGCTAATGTACACAACAAGAATGTCCTATGTACTAGTACGCTTATTGCTCTGCTGTAACAGATGAAACTACAAAATTTCAATCAAAATGAAAGTTTAAAAAAAAATGATTTGAGGGATTTAGGCTACAAGCTCAGGACAAGGACCTCAAAGGTAGTTTTCCATATCGTCCCCCATTACGGACCCCTGGAGGTTCCTTCTCCCTCATTGCGCGACGTCACTTCCGGTTTTGCCAGAACTGACGTCAGAGGCCTCAGCGTCACAGCCTAGGGGACGGGCCACGGAAGATGACGTCAGACGCCGGCAGCATGTATAAGACCGCGGTGTAGTCGCTGTCTGCGGTTCTAGGGGAACAATTTGCTGGCACGAGGAGGCTGAAAATCGTTCCATATCTCTGGGTTCTGTCAGTGGGACGTTTGGCTGAATGCCAATGTTGCTGGCACTATATGCTGTGTTTGGGAGTCGGCTTTTTGGTTAAGCATCACTCCTGTGTTTTTGTGTTTTTATAATTAGAAGGACATGTTTGTCAAGGAGAAAGTTAAGGAATGTGATAAGGAAAAACCAAAAAAGGCACCGTCTAAACGCTGCCAGATGTGTAATACAAAACTTGATGTGTCATATAAAAAGAGCTTATGCAAGGATTGTTTGGACAAGATATTAATAGAAGAGAGGTCTTCGTTTATGGATGAATTAAGGGTTGTTATGCGTGAGGAGATTAAAGCTTCTAGAAGTCCACCGCATAAGAAAGTCAGAGGAAACCCTGTATGTGTAGATACTGATGATGAGCAACCTTCATGTTCATATGAAATGGATATTGTAGGTAGTATTGATATCATTGCAACAACCGGACTAATGACACTACAATATCTTTTCCTAATTATGAAGATATGGATGGGCTTATTAAAGCATTAAGAGATACCTTAAAGGGGTATTCTCATCTGGGCACTCACATTCAGTTTCATTAATCTGCCATATATAAACATTTCTTCAATAAGATGTTATTAAAAAAAATGTTCCTGTGTGAAGATAGTTTCTCATAAATGTAGCCATGTTGTCCCTTAGAAACGAGATTGCTTCCTCAAATAAGGCCATTGGATTGAGTGCACAAAGAAACAAAAGGTTATTGTATATAAAATGTCTGGGAGTTATTACATGTCGCACAGCCACCCTGTGGTAACGATTGCTGAATCCTGGTGGCCCGGCAGGACTTTATAGCGCAAGTCTGGCCACCGCTGCCAGAGTGTGACGTGGTCGTATCCAGGAAGACAGTCTGGTTTCTAAGGGACAACATGACTACATTTATGAGAAATTATCTTCACACAGGAACATTTTTTTAATTAACATCCAATTGAAGAAATGTTTACAAATGGCAAATGAATTTAATTAAATGTAAATGCCCAGATGGGAATATATAATTTATTTGACCCAGAGGAGATGAGAATTTGGGATAATGTGCCCAAGGTTGATGTTCCCATTTCCAAAGTAGTCAAAAAAACGGATTTACCTTTTGAGGATTCTACTCAGTTAAAGGATGCTATGGATCGGAAGTCAGACTGTCTGCTTAAGAAAGCATGGAAGGCCTCTATGGCAACTCTTAAAACTAATATTGCAACTACCTCAGTTTCTCGCACTCTTTTCTTTTGGTTAAGACAGCTTGAAGATCACCTTAGAGAAGGTACGTGGTGCCTTACCTAGACGACTTCCTGTTGATTGGAGACTCGGTAAGTCACTTTCAGAAGAAGACAACAATAGAGATATTGCAATCCCTGGGATGGATCATAAATCTAGAAAAATCGGACTTGACCCCAAATCACATAAAGGAATTTTTAGGGGTATCTATGAAGATAAGTGAAATGGATGCGGTTTCAAAGCATGGTGAAGTACTTATCATGGGGGACTTCAATTCTGCAAGTCCTTCAAAGGCATCAGGTTCTTGTCAACAACAAAAGACCATTACCTGTCGCAACTAGTCCTGGAGCCAACAAGAGGGGGGCACTGCTGGACCTTATCCTTACCAACAGACCTCAAAACTACAGGTTGGGTGGAACCTGGGTAATAGTGATCACAATATCTTTGATTTTGTATTACGCTTTACTAAGAGCGTTAGGGAATGGGCAACCAACACTCTAAACTTTAGGAGGGCAAATTTTCAACAACTAAGGGAAGACCTTAAAGGCATAGACTGGGATAATGTTCTCAAAGACAAAAGCCCCCCGCCCCCCAAATGGGACTTTTTCTCATATATTCTGAAAAAGTCCTGTGAGAAACAAATACCTTATGGGAAAAAGCATAAGAGGAACAAGAAAATGCCAATGTGGCTTACTAGTCTTGTAAGGAAAGCAATAAGCGAGAAAGATAAGGCGTTTAAGGTGCTAAAATGTGAAGGTGCAAAAATAAAGACTGAGAGAAATATTGCCAGGGAGAGCAAAAATAATCCCAAATTATTTTTCAAGTATATAAATGATAAGAAACTAAAAACAGAGAGTGTGGGTCCCCTTAGAAATAACATGGGGGTCATGGTGGAAGGAGATGAGGAAAGGGCCAATCTACTGAATGTCGCCTTCTCAACTGTCTTTACAGAAAGGTCTGATTTTGTCAGTAATACATTCATTTAGCCACAAAAGATATGGAAAACCCATCTTAAAATTAGTATAGAGACACCCCACTCGTGCAAAAGGGAAGGAGGGCCACATTTTTCCCTGTAGGAAGTAAGGGTATTTAGATGGTTACATGTTGTACTTTTGTGAGCTAGAAAAAAAAATTTACTTACCCCTGAGGAAGTCGTCCTTTGACGATGATACGCGTGGGGAGCCTCTACCACTGCTCCAACTCCCCCTCCCACCTGTATGCCTACTCCATACTAGCTTGGTATTGTAGCTATTCTACTTGGTTTTGCTATCCTGGGATCGCACGTTGAATTGCAAAATGTAGCACTTAGCACTTTTGTCACTTATTTGCACTTGTTTTTTTGATCTTGGCACTAGCACTTTGTTTTCTACAGTCTTAATAGTAGATTATTCGAGCGATCCCTGAGCGATTACTGTATTGTATATTGCATTTATGGAGGTAGGAAGTATGGTTTAACATTGCCTATTTGGTTTATCTTTTGTTATTCTGTGTACCCTTAGGGAGGTTGCCTATTTGGTTTATCTTTTGTTATTCTGTGTACCCTTAGGGAGGTTAGAAGGCATTACCAAGTGTCTGGACAGTGTATTTAGCGTTGACCCTTACATGGGTCTCCGCTTGGGTATTGTGTGTACATATTTTTTTTAATGCTTTTAACCTCTTAACGCTGAAGCCACTTTTCACCTTCCTGACACAGCCCATTTTTTAAAATCTGACATGTGCGCCGGCTCCTGAACGGAGCTTGACGTAATAATACTGCATTTTGCAGGAACGCACCTCCCGCTATGCAGTACTATTACGTCAAATGTCGGGAAGGGGTTAAATGCATGTCCTGTTCTTCTGGTCTGTTGTTTAATAAAATTTACTATGTTTCGATTTACTAAATTGAGTCTTGCTTGAGTAACTAAATGAAAAATTACTGCCAACACCCTCTTTTGTGGGGTTTCTACATGTATCCATGTTTAACAGAACAGGTTCTGTCGTCCTCTATGGAATCATCTGATGTCATTGTAAAAAGATTGCACTCTTTTATGTTATAGTGGGATCTTGGCCCTCAGCTCAGTCCTTTCGAGCTGGCACAGACATTATCTTGTCAAGCTGTGTTCCCGCTTCACTTATTTGGTCAAGTTGGCCCCTCTAAGTGCCCATAGAATTGAAGAGTGAAGCAATTCTAAGAGCGGCAGCTGTCATGTTCTTGTCATACTAAAACACAGCATTGTTTGAAGTCCAAATCACGCTCCCTGTAACATTCTACAACACTCTACAGGCTCTCTGCAGCCAGGAAGTACCTGTTTTTTTAACGTGATTCGATATGATTCGATTTTGAAAAATTCGTTCATCTCTAAGCATAACACTTATCAGTTTTTGTTGAATTTTATGTGGGACAAAATGGGTAAAAATCGTTATTTTTGGTGGGGTTTTATTCATGTATATATCATTTATGTATTATATAATTTCATTTATTTATTCATTTATCATGTGGGTTAAATAATCATTTTGTTTTATTATACAGGTCATTTTGGATGTGACATTAGCATACATGAGGGGTCTGTATAATGACTTTAACTTTTTTATATTTGAGTATATTTGATGCTGAGCTTTCGAGGAATACTAGTTCTCTTTTAAAGTTTTTTTTTTAAGTGGTCAATGTATGTATTTAGTGTTGAGTTGGTTCCATATTTGGGGTTTAGGTAGATCTTTTTGTTGGGTTGCTGTTGAACTGTTTTGTCTCCAAATCTCTGCTGTCATGGAAATTTTCTCTGAGCCTTATTTTTCTGAAGAATTCCTCCATGTCATTGCAGAGTTTAATTTTGTCCACAGATCTTGCAGGGCAGAAGGACAGACCTTTGGAGAGAACTGGCATTTCATGTTTGTCAGGCTTGTGGGAGGAAAGAGGTTTTGGGGGTATTTTTAGAATTCCTCCATGTCATTGCAGAGTTTAATTTTGTCCACAGATCTTGCAGGGCAGAAGGACAGACCTTTGGAGAGAACTGGCATTTCATGTTTGTCAGGCTTGTGGGAGGAAAGAGGTTTTGGGGGTATTTTTTAGTAACTGATTTATTTTTTTATTGAAAAACACAAACACTATAGGACACTAAAGTCCTGTCCGTGACAAAACCTTACAGGCATTTACCGTAGACAACCCTGGGGGTCTTGGATCAGACCCGAGGCTGCCAAAGCAACAATTAAAACCTCCCAAAAACACTTTAGGGTGCACCGATTGGGTAGGAAATCTCCCTCCCAGGCATTTAAATGTTGTGGTTAAGTTGACCCTTCCATGTAACAGATTAAAGGGGTTTTCCCATGAAAGAAAATTCTCAAATCTCAATCCTCTAGTGATCTTTACACAATAAAGATCATTTTAAATCCTAATTTTACAATTTTACTCAGTTTAAATGCTGTTTTAGCTCTATCACCCTCTAGGATGGTCAGTGCAAAATCCCACGGTCTGGGCGGGGACTCTTTAAGCAGACACATTGTGATCCCTCTAGTTAGAGGCGGGGATAGTGCGTCAACCAAGCTGCGGAGCCTAATGGAGGGCCGGAAGTGACAGCTGGTAGGTGTCAGCGCTCCTTCACGTACACAGGCGCGACCCAATGACGCAATTGCATGACATGCTGTAGCTTGGTGATATGTGTATACACAGAGCAGACGCAGTGGTTGCTGCGCGGTGTATGTGTCTTATTAATAGTACAATGACCGGTACTATATAGATTAACTGATAAGGTGTGAGGGAGGCAGTGCGGCCGGCCGGAAAAACTCGGTGGTAACAATGGCAAGTCCCTCACTGCGTCAGTACAATGGTCAGAAGCCAGATTTAAGTGTAATCACATTGTCACCCCACAGGAACACACAGGGCAATCTGTCACAAAGATCGTGCATACCGAACAGTGTGTGTTGTTTGCCGGGTGCTCCGGTTCGGCATGTTGCAGATCGGGTTGACAGATTACTGGGAGGGGCTGGTGAGGAACTACCGGTCATGGTCCACATTGGCACTAATGACAAAGTAAGAGGTAGGTGGAAGGTCCTTAAAAATGATTTGAGGGGGGCAAAGTAAGAGGTAGGTGGAAGGTCCTTAAAAATGATTTGAGGGGGGCGTGGCCTAGACACCGATGAGAGCGGACATGTGAGCCTGCAGCTCCGTCTTCTACCCTCACACAGCGGACTACCACCACCACCATCCGCCACCTGATGGGTCAGAAGAGACCTAAAAGGCAGCAGAACACCCCCTCAGCAGCCCCGGTACCTGTGTCGGGAGGCGGCATGGAGCAGTTCCTGACGTCTGGGCGGGGACTCTTTAAGCAGACACATTGTGATCCCTCTAGTTCTGTGGGGTGACAATGTGATTACACTTAAATCTGGCTTCTGACATTGTACTGACGCAGGGGCGGACTTGCCATTGTACCCACCGGGAGTTTTCCGGGGCCGGTCCGCACTGCCTCCCTACAACCTTTCATTTAATCTATAGTACCTGCATTGTACTATTAATAAGTACACATACACCGCGCAGCACCACTGCTTCTGCATCTGTGTATACACGCAGCTAAGAGGCGGGGATAGTGCGTCAACCAAGCTGCGGAGCCTAATGGAGGGCCGGAAGTGACAGCTGGTAGGTGTCAGCGCTCCTTCACGTACACAGGCGCGACCCAATGACGCAATTGCATGACATGCTGTAGCTTGGTGATATGTCTGGGCGGGGACTCTTTAAGCAGACACATTGTGATCCCTCTAGTTGTGTGGGGTGACAATGTGATTACATTGTCGGGGTACATGTGAAAATACACTTAAATCTGGCTTCTGACATTGTACTGACGCAGGGGCGGACTTGCCATTGTACCCACCAGGAATTTTCCCGGCGGGCCGGTTGGTCCTGGGCCGGTCTGGAGCTGGTCCAGGGCAGGTCCGAACTGCCTCCCTACAACCTTTCATTTAATCTATAGTACCTGCATTGTACTAGTAATTAGTACACAGACACCGCGCAGCACCACTGCTTCTGCATCTGTGTATACACGCAGCTACACAGGTCATGCAATTGACGTCATTGCGCGACCTGTGTAGCGTGAAGGAGCGCTGACACCTACCAGCTGTCAACTGTCCGGCCCTCCATGTAGCTCCGCAGCTTGGTGACGTCACTATCCCACGCCTCTCCACCAAGCTACCGAGGACAGGAAGAAACTTGCTCCGAAGAACAAGAGGTGAGTATTATGTTTTTGTTTTTTTTAAATTATAGA
>CM033643.1:172436944-172483335 GCA_019512145.1 Engystomops pustulosus
CCGTGGCTGGGGCGGGCTGGGGCCCGCTCATTCCGTGGCTGGGGCGGGCTGGGGCCCGCTCATTCCGTGGCTGGGGCGGGCTGGGGCCCGCTCATTCCATGGCTGGGGCGGGCTGGGGCCGCTCATTCCGTGGCTGGGGCGGGCTGGGGCCGCTCATTCCAGTATGTTCCATTATGGGGCACTATTTGTGTGGTACTAATATTTCAGGGGGCTCTATTACAGTATTTGGGGCACAGTATTAGTGGTAGCAGAAGAAGGGACAGTTAAGGGACAATGGGAAAGTGGAGCACATAAGACGTCTGTGTGGTAAACTTTGCAGGAATGCTGTGTACCTGGAGGAAGAGACAAGGTGATGGTGGAACTAACAGAGAAGATGAGGAATGAGTACAATCCGAGGATACATCACCTGATGTCACTGGATGCAATAGGTATGGATCTGTCATGTGTTTTCTGTAGCTGTATATGATAAATACAGATTTTTTTTCATGTTCGCTTCTGTGTGTATATTCAGTATTATAGTAATATTCTTGTATGTAGGGGGCAGTATTGTATTGTAGTAAGTGAAAAAGGAGCAAAAAACACACACAAGGTGTTGATTCCTCTCACCCCTTCCTGTTGCTCGTGGATCAGTGTGAAGGCTGGAAGATGAAGACGTAGTGGAAAGATTATCCCGGCACTTGCACCACAGACTTGCAAGACATACGTACCCTGTTTCCCCGAAAATAAGACGGTGTCTTATATTAATTTTTGCTCCTAAGGAGGCACTGGGTCTTATTTTCAGGGGATTCTTATTTTTCCAAGAACAAGAATTAACATTTATCGATGAACAAAAAAATCTACTTTTCTTATGACTCTCCAAACTCTGAATTTCCTGCTGTATTTCTTGTGACTCCATTTCTATTAGAATCATTGGCCCCAGTCTCTCATGTTTAGTAAAAGCTCTTTCCATAAATGACCCTTCTTATCCTGGAGGCTGCTGGGATCACATTTGCAGCCCAACAGTCAGTGATTTTATTCCATTAATTCTTCCCCATGTCACAACCTTCTGCAGCATCGAAAAGATCCACTAATACTAATGTATGTCCCGGGGGGAGCTGCTGCAATGACCGCCGCTAGGTCTTATTTTCAGGGGAGGCCTTATATTTCTAAGACGGAGCAAAATTGTACTAGGTCTTATTTTCGGGGGATGTCTTATTTTAGGGGAAACAGGGTAGTAAAGATTCTCTTTTATTGAATACACAAAATAAAACTGAGAACACGTATCCAAAGAGTCCAATACACAGACCTACGCGTTTTGGAGGTCACGCCTTATTCATGTTCTCAATAAGTATATTCTTTCTCTAAGGTATTTAAGGCTTACCGGGTCATGTGTTTGCATCATTTACTGATCGACAGGTCACATTTGCACATTAGATTCACTTAATGCAAAACAAGGACATCTTTTGCTAGTAAGGCCATCTACCAACAATTTGCCTGTTATAACCCCACCCACTTGTTTTGACTCCGCCCATAAAATGGGGCCACTTTTATAGATTTTTCCAGGGCCATTTTAAATTCCCAGTATGCCCCTGTACTGACGCTTAGGAGAGATGAGATCAGAAATAATGAGATGCCTATTACACAGAGGCATGACAGACAGAGGCTGACAGACTTTTACACTGTCAGCTCTGCTACATTTCTGTTCTCACAAATATGTGAATGTCTCTCCCTTCCCCTGGATCACTTATCCGCCTGAAGTTTGTAGCTTGCAGCTTCTTTTTCCTCCCAATGCGGTGCTAGCAGGAAGTGAATCAGTGAGTGTCTGTAAGCTCCATGCTGTACTGCAGGAGGGGCGTAGCCACAGGCTCAGAGCAGAGAGAGACCGAATCTCAGCAGCACGGAGTCACAAAGGAATCAAAGATGACGGCCACCCGACCCTAAGTCAGAAGTTACAGGGTCGTATCTAGAGGCAACTGAAATTGTGTACACCAGGGCTCATAGAGACATGTTGGATTATATCTGTGAAATGCTGTATTTTTGTTAATATCAATTTGCACAAGGGTATTTATGCTCATGTGTTTTTTTGTGTTTATCTGTGGGAGGGTACTATAAAACTGTCTGAGATGGTGGCCTACCCGGGCGTTATTTAATAATACCAGCAATCTTATTATTATTGTACTGGTGCACGGGAGTAGATCATCTGTAAATATGCAGCTAACACCGGGACCATTTCCTGATGCATTCAATCTCCGGTGAATTAGCTGAACAAGCATCTGCTCCATGATGTACTATTATGGCATAGAGCACTAAATTACAGGGTTCCATGCTGTAATAGTACATCATGGAGAGCTAAGAGGTTATAGAGTATTTCCATCTGAAACAATTATAATATAGCCATTGATTCCCAGAAAGGATTACCAATTTAAGCTTTCTTGTGGCCCTTGCATTGTATTCTAATTTGGCACTCGGAACAGAAAATACCCTGCAAACCTGATATTATATGAGAAACTTCCATGAGAGAAATACACAAAACAATATTTTACTCACCATGACCGAGACTGATAATAAATTCTAACTAATTTCCCAAGTGACATGACTAATCAAATAATTAAATTCGTACAGTTCATGAATTTCATCAAGACATATTTACCATTAATTCCCATGTGAAATGTTGTTATGAATATTTTCTTTTGAATATACTTTTAAAGTAAATTTAATGGAAGCTTAAAGTTTTTCTGAAAATCCTGAAACGATAAATACACAACGGGTTTGCATTAGCTAGTTTTAGAAGCCATAATTTTATCTGTGAAATAGTGATAAAATCTGCACTTAACTAATGTTCTTCTTTCCTGAAGATGGTTTCTTGATAGACAAATGTATGAAAGATTGAAATATTTTGTGTTTTGTTGTAAAATGTTCCTAAAAACTTATAAAAAGTGGGAAGTCAGTCCCAGAGCTAGCAAACCTGATGTTGTTGAGAACATTGTATACTTACCTGTTAGCCATGGAAAATCAAAAATAGAATATAAATACTTGGTAAAAACTACAAGGAATGAAGAATACAGTAGAATGTTTTCTGTTAGCGCAATAAAGGTATCATTCTCCTTAAGCACTTTTGTAGTTTTTACACAAAGTATTTACATAAGATTTTATACACCTGATGACAGTAATCAGAGTTAAGGGCTACAATTCACACACAATGTATGGGGGAACTATTACGGCCGACCGTAATAAGGCCGATAACGCCTCCGCCATACATTTCTTGGGCTCACGGCCCTGTACGGTAGCGGTCCTGGTGCATCACATGTGCGGCATCCGTACCGCTCCGTAGCCCGGGAAAAGATAGGACATATCCTATCTTTTCGCCGTGATCGGCGCCGTTCGCTGTATCTCCCTATGGGAAGGGGTCGGGGGTGAGCAGCTCTCATCCCCTCTCATCTCCGCACAAGCACCGATTTATGGCCCGCCGGTACTAACGGTACGGCGGGCAATACATCGTGTGAATGTAGTCCTAAGTGAGCATTTACATCATCTTTTGTATAGAGTTAAGTGGGGTTGTCCCAGTAAAATATTTACGAATGGTGGTGTTAGAAATAGGGGCTATATTAACCCCTTCCCACTCTGCTCGTATATCCCCACCCCACAAGAGTATGCCGGCTTTTCGGCTCTGATCGGAGCCGAACGCAGCTCGGCAACACAGGGTGCCGGCTGTAACATATAGCCGACACCCAGTGTAACCTGCAGTCGGAGTGGGCTCCGATCTCAGGTGTTTACAACATAAACCCTTAATTGGGCGCAGTCATCGCGACCGCAAGCCTTAACATGCCTCTTTCCCCACTATCGCCCCCCCCCCCCCCCCGTTCTGTGTTCGGGGGGGGCGCGATCGTTCTCGCTATGCAACTCTGGGGACCCCCCAAGAGGTGCCCTGCTGGCAGTGCCTGAAAGATGGATTCAGTGACGTCATCTTAAAGGCACACAGTGTCAGCCTAGGATGTATCCATGGCATCATCTCATAGTATCATAGTTATACGTTGAAAAAAAGACACTTTTCTATCATGTGCCATAGGCGGGCAACTGCTAATACCCTCAGTACATAATATTTCATGAGTGTAATCATGAACAAAGCAATCAGATGATTGCTTGGTTCATTTCCCCATGGTGGAAACATAATAAATCAATAAAATGCCCATAAAGCCCCATACAATAAACAGAACAATAACCCCCCAAAAAAAACATACACAAAACCCCACATATATAGTATCACCGATCCGTCAACCCTTTAGAACACAAGTAAATCATTTATTGAACCCGAGATGAACGGCCATTTAGAAAAAACTCTTACAACCCTGCCCAAAATGATCATTTTTCCTATTTCTACAAAAATGCTAATAAAACTGATCAAAACATTTGTCTCCAAAATGATACTGTTTGTCAAAGTACAACATGTCCCGCCAAAAACAAACCATCACCCAGCTGTGTAGCCAAAAATTAATAATGTTATGCCCTTGAAAACGGCAATACAAAAATGATAGATTTTTCCCACAATTTGACAAATTTAGTAAGAAAATATATTCAAGTATGGTATCCCCGTAATCGTATCAATCCATAGAATAAAGATAACATGATGAAATAACATGATTATTAGGCTAAATGGTGAACACGAAACAAAAAAAATCAAAAATCCCAGTACAGAATGATGCTTTTCTACTCCTGCCCCTCAAAAACAAGTGTCTTAAATTTTCAACATGGGGATACCTACCGTAATATGGGTAAGAGACTGAAAAAGCATATCCTCCGCAAAAAAAATGCTGTCCACATTTTGGCCCCAATAACGAAAAAGAAACGAAAATTGTATAGCCTACGAAAGGAAGGCAATAAGAAAACTAAAATCCTGGCAGCTGCAGGGCGCTCTCCGTCCCTTCTGCAACCTCGCTGTGCACTCCTTATACATATACAAGACACGGCCCCAATGTGGGGGTCTCGTGTAATCGAGAATTGCATAACAAATTGGATGGTGGGTTTTCCCTTTTTATCTTATGATTGTGTAAATTTTAGGGCTAAATGAACGATACCGGCACAATTTGACCATTCTAAATTTCATCTGCTTTTGATTCAATTACTATGAAGATCTCAAGGGTTAACAATCTTCCTAAAAGCTGTTTCTGATAAGTTTGAGGGTGCGATTATATAGGGGGGGTTTTTTGATGTTAAATATGTATAATTTCATTCAAAACAGTAATCCTCAAGTGGTCAATGCCTGAAATACGTAAAATCGCAATTCGATTTGTAAGCCGCGTGCCCTCAAATAATTTTATCCATACATTTCAAACTATGAATTTAAGTTGACATTGAAAATGTTATTCAACAATTAATTTAGGTGGTAAATAATCATCTGCCTGAAAACGCAGTGAGTTTGAATTTCGAAAATGCGAATTGTTAAAAAAATTCTCATTTTTTTTTTGTAATAAACGCTAAACTTATCCATCCAACATTTCCACTAAAATGCAGCCAACATGGGGGAAAACCTATCTCAGAATCGCTTTGTTAATTAGAGCTACATTCACCTACACTGCCGCAAGGGTGGCGTATTATGGCCGAGACGTATATACGCCCTCCCCCCCCCATAGACGGCAATGGGCGCATGGCGCCCTACGGGAGCGGTACGGTGCAGCACACATGCAGCTCCGTACATGGGAAAAAGATAGGACATGTCCTATCTTTTCCTGTATTACGGCGCCGTGCACCATACATCCCTATGGATGTACGCACGCTGCCATTGCCCGTCGTGCTATGGTACAGCGGGCAACGGCAGTGTGAATGCAGCCTAACAGTGTTTAAAAGTTATAACCATATAAAGTCAGAATCCAAAAAATGGGGCTGAACCTTAAGCTACAAAATGGCTGTGTCCTTAAGGGGTTAACAAGTACTAAGCTATTCTTACCATTCTTACCTCCCTTCCTGCTTTTATCAGTATTTATACAAGGGGTGTAGCAGACTCCATGAACATAACACCAGGCTTTTTTTTTCGTTCCTTGTTTCATGATCCCCCACAAACCATGCTTACAAAGTATGTTAACCGCCAGACACCCCCTTTATCTGGGTTGGTTGCTTTTACACAGGTCCGGATTATAGGCGGGGCTCCCTTGGCTCGAGCCCTGGGGCCCCACCATCGTTGCCCCCCCAGTGGGGCCCGCCACCGGATCGTGCCCCCTGGGCCCTTCCTCCTCAGCCGCCACCTGCCTGAACCGTCCGCGCCGACCCCTGCCAATTTACCGCCTTCCCTCACCTCCCCCTGGCACAGGTAACCTGCCTCCTCCCCAGCCCGCCCATGCCCTCGTGCTGCATGCCGGACTCTCCCTCACCCGCTCCCCCCCTCCTCTGCTCCCCCCCCCCCACGGGCCCGAACAGCCAGCTGCGCTCCTCTCCATCCCCCTCGCCGCCCCGAAGAAGCATCCGTCTCCCGCTACCCAAAAACCCCCCCCCCCCGCCGAAGAATCAGCTGTCCCCGCGATCCTTCCCCCCGCCCGAGAAGCAGTTGGTCCTCTCGCGATCCCCAGCCCCCCCCCCAACGCCCGAAGAAGAAGCTGTCCTCTCGCATCCCCCCACCCACACGAAGAAGCAGCGTCCTCCGCAATCCTCCCCCCCCCCCAGCACAAGAAGCAGCTGTCCTCCGCGATCTTTCCCGCCCCCTGCGCCGAAGACGTCATGGTCCTCCTGCGATCCACCCCTCCCACCCTAAGAAGCATGTGTCCTCCCGATCCCCCACCATCCCCCCCTCCCCCCCCGACCCCCCCCGCCCAAGAAGCCGGTGTCCTCCGCGATCCCTCCCCCCCCCCCCTCCCTCGCGAAGAGCGCCTGCCTCACGACCAAACCCCCCTCCTGTCTGAACAATCAACCGACAGACCCCCCCCCAACACCAGCCTGACGCCACAGCCGGTTCCATAAAAGGTAAGTATATACATTCATACCGTAAATTATTTACTGTTGTATATATGATGTATATTCGTGTGTTATATATGTATTACACTGATATATGTAATATCAGTATATAATACTGTGGGATATTGTGTATAACTGTATATTAATGGTAACTGTGTAATACTGTGGGTATATGTATATATGCAGCTACACGGTGTATATAATGTGTCATATACTGTTGTATATGTGTATATATGCATCACTGTGTATATAATTGTATATAACTGTGTTATGTTTATATATGCATCTACTGTGTATATATGTGTATATACTACTGTGTCTATGTGTATAATGAATCTACTGTGTATATATGTGTATATACTGTGTATATTTGTATCTATTGCATCTACTGTGTATATAATGTGTATAACTGTGTATATGTGTATAGATGCATCTATGTGGTAGATAATGTGATATATACTTGTATATGTGTATATATGCATCTACCTGTGTATATCATGTGTTTATACTTGTATATGTGTGTATATATGCATCTACTGTGTAAATACTGTGTATAATACGTGTTATTTGTATACATGATCTACTGTTAGATAATGGTGTATATACGTGTTATATTGTATACATGAATCTACTGTGTATATAATGTGTATATACTGTGTATCGTGTAATACATAATCTACTGTTTATATAATGTGTATATCTGTGTACTATGTGTATACAGATCTACTGTGTATATATGTGTTATACTGTGTATAGTGTATATATGCATCTACTGTGTATATAATGTGTATATACTGTATGTATATGCAGAGCCGAATCAGGGGAAGGAAGATAGGGGGGGCTCGCGTGCGCGACCGCCGGGGCCCCCACCACTCCACTCTTCGCCTTTAGAGGGCCCCACAATTAGGGGTGCGAACCGCCCGAATCGCCAGCAATTATTCGAGCCGGGCTCCCGGTCCGCGGGCCCAATCCCGCCGATGTTTCTGCCTTTAGTCCTATGGCATAGCGAGGGAACAATAAGTTCCTGCTCTGCCATAGACGATCCAATGTAAAATGAAGATGGCGGCCTCCTGCCGCTGGGTCCGGCGCCGAGTGTACGCCGATCTCCACCCTAACACGCGATTGAGGATGACGCATCGCGCCTCGTTGAACGATGGAGGGTGAGTACAATTTTAGTATTATATCTATAACTGTAATTAGTTGTTATGGGGGGGGGTAATTATATCTAGAAACTGTATATTGTCTATTATTGGGGGGTTGTATATATTATTATGTGGGGGGGTGTATATCAATAATAGGAATCTGTATACAAGTTTTTATCGGGGGATTGTATATCTTTACTTATGGGGGTGTATATAGTTATGATCGGGGCTGTATATAGCTTTATAGGGGGTGTATATAGTTTTTTATAAGGGGGGTGTATATGTTTTATATATAGGGTGTACATATTATCATAGGGTTCTGTATATAGTTTTCTTACAGGGAACTGTATATAGTTATTATGGGGAACTGTATAAGTTTTATCGGGGGGTGTATATAGTTATAAGGGGTCTGTATCTAGTTCTTACAGGAACTGTATCTAGTTATTATAGGGGGTGTATCTCGTTATTAAGGGCACTGTAATAGTTTGTTTATAATAGGGGGTGTATATCTTTATTAGGCGGGGGGTGGTATCTAGTTATCATAGGGGGTGTCTCTAGTTTTATAGGGGGTGGTCTATAGTTCTTACAGGGAACTGTATATAGTTTATTATAGGGGAACTGTATATAGTTATTATAGGGGAGTGTATATAGTTATAGGGTCGTATCTAGTTATTACAGGGGGAACGTAATATGTTATTATCGGGGGTGTATAATAGTTATATGGGTGTGTAATATAGTTGTTATAAGGGGGTGTATATAGTTGTTATAGGTGTTGTATATAGTTATAACAGGGGAACGTCTATTATTATAGGGGGGTGTATATAGTTATTATAGGGGGTTATATACAGTTCTAGGGTCTGTATCTCGTTATACCAGGCACGGTCTATATTTTATTATAGTGGGTGTCATATAGTTGTTTCTCGGGGGTGTCTATAGTTGTTATAGGGGGGTGTATCTAGTTTGTTCTAACGGGGTTTTGATTATAGATATTATAGGTTGTACATAGTTCTCTCATAGGGGTCTGTATCTAGTTGTGTATAGGGGGGGTGTGTAATTATTATTATCGGGGAATGTATATAGTGATTACTGGGAACTTTATATAGTGAATTGTCTGGGGAGCTGTATATATTGATTGCTGGGGGAGGCTGAATATGTGAGTGCTGGGGGAGCTGTATACAGTGATTGCGGGGGGGAGCTGTTAATGTAGTGAGTGCTGGGGGAGCTGTATACCGTGATTGCTGGGGGAGCTTATATAGTGGATTCTTGGGGAGCTGTATATAGTGATTAACGGGGGAGCTGTATAAGTGATTGCTGGGGTGGCTGTTATATAGGAGTGCTGAGGCTGTATATGTGGTTCTGGGGAGCTGTTACAGTGTTGCTGGGGAGCTGTAATATAATGTTGCTGGGGAGCTGTATACAGTGGTTGCTGGGGAGCTGTATACAGTGGTTGCCTGGGAGCTGTAATTTACAGTGGTTGGCTGGGTGGATCTGTAATACAGTGGTTTCTGGGGGGAGCTGTATACAGCGTGAGTTTGCTGGGGGAGCTGTATACAGTGGTTGCTGGGGGATCTGTTACTGATTGCTGGGGAGCTGTATACAGTGATTGCTGGGGGAGCTGTATATAGTGATTGCTGGAGGAGCTGTATATAGTGATTGCTGGGGGAGCTGTATATAGTGATTGCCCTGAGGGCTGTATATATTATTGCTGGGGGGAGCTGTATATAGTGATTGCTTGGAGGAGCTGTATATAGTGATTGCTGGGGTGAACTGTATACAGTGAATTGCTGGGGGAGCTTTATTAAGTGATTGCTGGGGAGCTGTATATAGTGATTGCTGGGGAGTGCTGTCTACAGTGATTGCTGTGGAGCTGTATCGTGATTGCTGGGGAGCTGTATACAGTGATGCTGGGGGAGCTGTATCTAGTGATTGCGTTGCTGGGGGAGCTGTATACAGTGATTGCTGGGGGAGCTGTTACAGTGGATTGCTGGGGGGACTATATATAAGTGATTGCTGGGGGACGGTATACATGTGATTGCTGGGGGAGCTGTATACAGTGATTGCTGGGGGAGCTGTATATAGTGATTGTTGGGGGAGCTGTATATAGTGATTGCTGGGGGAGCTGTATACAGCGATTGCCGGGGGAGCTGTATATAGTGATTGCTGGGGAGCTGTATACAGTGATTGCGGGGGGATGCTGTATATAGTGATGTCTGGGGGGAGCTGTATATAGTGATTGCTGGGAGCTGTATATAGGTGATTGCTTGGGGAGCTGTAGATATTGAATTGCTGGGGAGCCTGTATATAGTGATTGCTATTGCTGGGGAGCTGCATATATGATGTGGTGAGCTGTATTTAGTGATGCTGGGGGAGCTGTATACAGTGATGTGCCTGGGGGAAGCTGTATAAGTGATTGCTGGGGGAGCCTGTTAAATAGTGATTTGCTGGGGGGGACGCTGTATATAGGTTATTGCTGGGGACTGTATTAGTGATTGCTGGGGGGAGCTGTATATAGTGATTGCTGGGGGAGCTGTATATAAGTTATTTGCCTGGGAGATCTGTATATAGTGGATGCTGGGGAACTGTATATTGGGTTGTCTGGGGGGGGATATAAATGTGCTGGGGGAAGCTGTATCAGTGGTTGCTGGGGGAGCTGTATCAGTGATTACTGTGAGGCTGTATATAGTTATTGCTGGGGGTCGTATATAGCGATGCTGTTCCCTGTCGGGACTAACATTCATGGGGCTCCACCATGTTTTTGCGCCCAGGGGCCCCCACCAACCTTAATGCCGCCCTGTTATAGTATATACTGTTTAGCGTTGGCATATACTGTATATTTTATACACGCATATATTTGTATAAGCAATATAATGTACACATGTAAATAATTATTATGTTTATAATCTGTGTATGTGGTTGTATGTATGTATATCTCTGTGTACTGAATGTGTGTGGGGGTGTAATATGTCCCCGTATGTGTGTGAAAATGATGTATTGCTGTATGTGTGGTGTATTTGCTGTAATGTGGTATATTCCTGTTCTGTGTGTATATGGTGTTTTTATACTGCTGTATGTTTAATGTCCGTGTATATGTGTTTGATGTTATAACCGTATGTTGTGTATATACTTTGAGTTTGTGTATACTCTGTGATTAGTTTACATGTATATGGATACATAAATGTGTGTGTATCTTGTATATTTATGGTTCAAGCTACCCAGTAGAGAATTTTCTGTGTTATATTTAGTTATAAATGTGTGTAATTGTATAAACTGCAGGACTGAGTGACTGGATTTTTAAATGGGACTGCATATCTTGGTAGGGGTGAAGTTTTATATAAAGATGTGTTACACTGGGGTCGAGGCGGCTGTGTGTACTGTGTTAACTGGGGTCGCGGCGGCTTGTGTGTTTCTGTGTGTCCTGGGGGTGAGGCGCTTGTATGTAGGCCCTCGTTACTGGGGAGGCGGCTGGTAGTAGCGGTGGTTACTTTACTGGTACGAGGCGGCTGTATGTAGCTGTGTAACCCGGGTGGACGAGGCGGCTGTATATAGCGTGTTACAGGGGATGGAAGCGGCTGTATGTATCGGTTTAACTGTGGACAGGCGGCTTGTAATTAGCGGTGTTACTGGGACGAGGGCCGGCTGTAATGTACTGTGTTACTGGGGGCGAGGTGACTGTATGGACTGTGTTACCGGGATGAGGCGGCTTTATGTACTGGGTTACTGGGGGCGAGCGGCTGTATGTAGCTGTGTTACTGGGGGCGAGGCCGCTTTATGGTAGCTGTGTTACTGGGACGAGGCGGCCTGATGGTAGATTGTGTTTACTGGAGGCGAGCAGCTGTATTAGCAGCTGTTTTATGGGGTGATGCGGCTGCATGTAGCTGTGGGTACTAGGGATGAGGGCGGCTGTAATGTAGCGGTTTACTGCGGGGATGTGGATAGGGATCATGAGGACTAGTATTTCACGCTGCACTCAGGTGGGGGCTTCCCCAGATTTTTTTGGCGCCCAGGAGCCCCCACCACCCTTAATCCGGCCCTGGCTTTACATTACAACTTTAGAGGGAAAAAAGATATTAATAGCCATGATTTCAGCAAAAATTATTCTTTATCTCATTTAGATACACTTAAAAATCTTCTTATTAATCTACTCCCAGTGGAATTTATAAATTACAGATGCATTACTATCTATAGGTAGTTGGCAAAAGCTAATGGGTAGAAATATTCCCAGAAATCCTTCTAAGTCTCTATGCAGCCACCTAGTGGTTGTGTTGTGCAGTATTTCAATGTTTATGTGAGCATGCCCTAGTATTTTATGAAATTGTTTCAGTAAGAAACTAGTTCTTAACCAAGTAAGAGTTAAATAAATTGATGGGTGGATACATCTGTATGCTAAAATGCAGTATAAATTGTAACATATTGCCTGTACAACTTCTATATTTAGCCCATAATGATGTTAATAGATCTGCAGGGCACTACATATTATAATGGTTCCATGGCATGGTCTTCAGTAGCCCCTTAGTGACACAGCCTGAAAAGGCTCTAGTGCAGTGTTTTTCAACCTTTCTAATGCTGTGACCCCCCCAAACCATGTAAAAAAATATAACCACTATAATACTGCCCCCTATGTACAAGGATATAACTACTATAATTCTGCCCCCTATGTGCAGGAATACAACTACCATAACACTGCCCCCTATGTGCAGGAATACAACTACCATAACACTGCCCCCTATGTGCAGGCGTGCATGCCGGCGCCGATGCGCCACAATCCGATCGCGTGCGGCAAAATCCCGGGGCAATACAGGGGAAATCGGCACAAATCGGAAATATTCGGGTAACACGTCGGGAAACCGCGAATCGGGCCCTTAGTAAATGACCCCCATTATGATCAGTCACCAACATTACTGAATGTATTTTGCACAAACTGAAACAAATGTTTTAGGGAAGTTTTGGTAAACTGCATGTCCACATAGTTTTGCCTTTAATTGTAAGAATTAACAATTTATGTATTTAAAGTACCAATTTAAATTCTGATACATAGAAATATTTCTATTTCTATTTTCTATTTCTGTGGAGGATTAGCTTTGGTAGAGGAAGGTAAATGGGCTTTAAAAGATCTCGACAGGGACAAAGGTTTAAAACACAGCCTTTCTTTGGCACAACCAAAAACAAAACCTGCTCATCCATGCTTTAAAGGAAATTTACCATTTGATTTGATGCATTATGAACCAAGCATACCGTTAGAATGCTGTAGCTACTCTGATGTAGAATCATATCTTTTTTTAACCCCTACACGCACCTGGACGTTATAGTATGTCCCTGCGGGAAGATACTTTCCGCACTGGGACGTTCAATAACGCCCCCTTTCTGGCACCGGCTCGCGAGTGTTAACCCTTTACATATTCGTATTGCCAGGTCCATAATAATCTGTATAATAAAACAGAATCATTACTGGACCTGCACGGTAAACGGCGGGAAAAAAAATGCAAAAAGCTATCCGGAAAAAAGATCTTTAATTAATACTTTAAAAAAAATGCTCTAAAAAGTGTATAGATGCCGCAAAATAATGTATCAGAAAAGTGGATCTCATGTGGCAAAAAAATAAGCCACTGTATGTCCACATTGAAAAAAGAAAAAAATTATAGCCTGTACAATTTAACAATTCATAAGAGCTCTGGGTGGCACCTCCTTCCCTTCTATGCGCGGCCGCGCCGTACTACTACGACCGTTACAACAGGATACCACCACATATGGGGTATCAATGTACTCGGGAGCAATTGGGTATCAAACCTTTTTTCATTTAAACCATTGCAAATGCTTAATTTTCCCCTCCAAAATGAATGTATTGTCAAAAAATATTATAGTTTGCAGACCGCACCTCAATTTTGCTTTAACCCCTATAAAACACCTGAAGGGTTAACAAACTTCTTAAAAGTGCATTTTCATACGATAAGGGGTGTAGTTTCCATAATTGGGTAATTTGAGTCTTACTATTATTTAGGCCGCACAGTCAATTACAAGTTGAGCAGGTCCATCTTAATACGGGTTTTGGTGATTTTCCAAAAAATTTGAAAAATGGAACCCAAATTCTAAGCCTCATAACATTCTAGTAAATTATGTGGACTGTTAAAAAACCATGCCAACATAAAGAAGACATTTGGGAAATGTAAGTTATGAAAAAATTTGGGTGCTATGACTAACTGCATCAAAAGTAGACATTTTACAACTTTGAATACAAAGAATGTTTCCAATTTTTTCCAAATTTCATTTTTTTCATAACTGAACACAAAATATATCATCCAAAATAACTAATTTGAAGTACAATGTGTCACGAGAAAACAATCTCAAAATCCCATTGATATCCTATAGCGTTCCAAAGCTATAACCATTTATAGTGACACAGGGCAGATTTGAAAAATGGGACCACGTCCTAGAGGCCAAAATAGGCTGAGTCCTGAAGTGGTGTTGCTGGAAAAACAATTATAAAATAATTATAATGGAGCTGTCACTTCCGTGACCGGGCTTGAGCTTTCACATTAGTTATGCACTGCCCCCCAGGATGATGTAATCACTGTTCTCCCTGCCAGGCAGAATAATTAATTGTTGCACCATCCCAAAGCTGCTGTGTATGAGTGATACAGCTCAGCATGATTAGTCCTGTTTTGGCTGTTCAAAAAGGTTGTGTGTAATGTGGATCCAGCTTTTCCAAGATCCTGAATTTTATAATTGTTTTTTAAGCAAAACAACTCAACTCATGGATTAAACAGGATATGATTCTGCATCAATGTAGCAACAGCATTCTCAAGGTATGTCTGGTTCATAAATTTGTTGCTGCATAACATTTCCCATAAGCCTGCTTTTTCATTTTCATAATTTTTTATCAAACTATCAGAAACCGCTTTTAGGAAGAATGTTAACCCCTTGAGATCTTTATAGTAATTACATCAAAATGGGGGTGAAATTTAGAATGGTCCATTTTTATCGGTTATACCTTCATTTAGCCCTAAAATGTACATATTTCCAAAAGATAAAGAGAAAACCCATCTTAAAATTTGTTATGCAATTTCTCCTGTGTACAGAGACACTACACATGTGGACGTTACTTGTTTTATGGGCGCACAGCGAGCCGCAGAATGGATGGAGCGCCCTGCAGCTGCCTGGATTTTAGTTTCCTTATTGGTGCCCTTTTTTAGGCTATAACATTTTAGGTTTTTCTTTATTGGGGCCATGTAATGGTATTATTCTTGCATGATGAGATGCGTTTTCCAGTGTTACCATTTTATGGTTAGTATTTACGATTGTTGAAAATTTAGGGCAGGATTCTTTTTAAAAAATTTTTTGTGTGTGCTTCGTAGCCTAACAAACATGTATGTGCTTTGTAGCCTAATAAACATGTTATTTTTATTCTATGGGCTAATATGATTACGGGGATACTTAGATATTTTTTTCTTATGTTATCCTAAATCTGCAAAGTAAAACCTAATGTGGGAAAAAATTTAACATTTTTGCTTTGCCGTCTTCCAAGTGGCATTACAGTTTTATTTTTTTGGCTACAGAGCTGACTGATGGCTTGTTTTTTGCTGTACTTTGCGACAGCGTGATTCTGGAGTACACAGATTCACAGATTGCTGCGCAATACTCTGAGTGGTCTCATCTCTCTGTCCACTCGGATTGATATCTGCAAACCACGACCAGACGTTTGCCCCCTCTGGCTCTTGTCTTCCAAAGGCCATGTCTGCACCTGCGGTGTCTGCTATAGAGGAACTGATGCAGGTAGATAGAGCTCATCTGACCCCCAAGGAGCGTTCCAGATGAAGACCTGAGAACCTCTGCCTTTATTGTGCAAGTCCGGAGCACTTTTTTGAGACTTATCGTGTCCATCCACAGAAACATCCCTAGGTGAGAGCAAAGCTTCTCCTCGTTTGAATGTTCCTGTTCTTCTCAGTTTTGGAACAGGCAACCCAGTTCAAGTTTCTGCCTTCCTGGATTCTGGCTCTGCAGGGAATTTCGTGGATGTCTCCCAGCATCACTTTCCTGTGGTTTGCCTAGAGAAGCCGCTGCTTATCTCTTATCGTACGGAGCCTCTGTCTTTGCAAACTGGGGCGTTGCACAAGGAGAGACAGTCATTTTATGTGCACCCCGGGTCTACGTCATCAGTACTTTTGGGCCTCCAGTGGTTGCAGCAACAAGCTCCAGTGCTCGACTGGCAGACAGTGTGAATGGTCCCCAACGAAGGATTTCCCCAGTCTCATGGCTCTCCATCCGGTGCCCGGCATGTCTTCTCCGGACTCCTCCAAGCAGCTGGCAGGTCTTCCTGCTTCTTTTAAGGACTTTGCGGATCTTTTCTCTGAGAAGCAAGCAGAGATACTGCCACCACACCACCCCTACGACTGCCCCATTGACCTGCTGCTGGGTACATCTCCTCCACGAGGTCTGGTATACCTGTCATCTGTGCCTGAAACCGGGGTAATGTCAGCCTACATCAAGGAGAATTTGCAGAAGGGATTCATACGTAAGTCGTCTTCCCCTGCCTGTGCTAGATTTTTCTTTGCGGACTTGTAATGCCCTTTTGACCCTGCAATGCTCCAGCAGTGTTTCAGGAATTTGTCTTATCTTTCGAGACTTGCTCTACACCTGTGTCGTTGTCTCCTTGGACGGTATTCTGGTGTTCTCTCCAGACCTGCAGTCTCATCGGGTCCATGTCCGCCAAGTTCTCAGGCGCCTAAGGGCCAATTGCTTGAAGCTCGAGAAATGCCAGTTTCATCAGAGTAGCCTTCCATTCCTGGGATACAATATTTCTGACAAAGGACTACAGATGGAATCTACCAAGCTGTCTTCTGTGCTTCAGTGGCCTCACCCAGTGGGACTATGTGCCATACAGCGATTTCTGGGCTTCTCCAATTATTACTGGCAAGTTATTTCCATTTCTCCTCTCTTGTATCCCCTATTGTGTCAATAACCAAGAAAAATGCCAATCCTAGACTATGCCCTCCGGCGGCTGAAGAAGCTTTATCTAAGATGAAGACTGCCTTTGCCTCTGCTTCCGTTCTCACCCGGCCTGATACTGAGAAACCGTTCCTGCTAGAGCTCGATGCCTCATCCGTTGGTCCTGGAGCCAGTCTCACCCAGAAAGGGCCAAAAGGTCGAACCCTCACCTGCGGCTTTTTCTCTAAAAACATCCCCAGCTGCAGAGAGGAATTATTCCATTGGTTCAGTTTCTCAATTCACGACAGGCTCGCTGGTCCCTCTTCTTTTCCTGGTTCAACTTCTTGATTAACTTCCGTCCAGCCGAGAAGAACATCAAAGCTTATGCCCTTTCTCGTGCCTCTGATGTTGTTGGGGAAGAACCGGCTACTCGTAATATCATTCCTCCGGAACGTCTGGTTGTTGCTGCTCCTGTGGACCTACGGCAGCTTCCTTCTGGTAAGATCTATGTCTGACCAGCTCTTCGATAGAGGGGACTAACTTGGGGACACTGCTCTCGTGTGACTGGGCACCCTGGGATGAAGAGGTCTGTGGCTCTCATATCTTGTTACTAGTAGCGGCCAGATCTGGTCAAGGACATTTGATATTTTGTGAGTTCCTGTGCTTCCTGTGCCCGTACTAAGTTATCACGTCTCAAGCCAGCAAGTCTGCTCGAGCTGTTGCCGATACCCAGTTGCCTTTGGACTCAAATAGCCATGGATTTTATTACGGATCTCCCATCTTCTTACGATAATACAGTCATCTGGGTGGTAACGGATCGGTTCTCCGAGATATCCCACTTGGTGCCTATGCCAGGTCTGGCATTTGCTCCACGTCTTGCCAGCCTGTTCTTTCTTCAAATCTTTTGGCTTTATGGGCTTCCTCAACACATCGTCTTGGACTGAGGGGTCCAGTTTGTTTCCAGGCTCCGGCGCTCCTTGTGCAGCCAACTGCAAATTCAACTGGACTTCTCTTCTGCCTATTATCTGCAGATTAACGGACAAGTGAAGAGGGTCAACCAGGCTCTGGGCTGCTATCTACGACACTTTGTCTCTGCTCGTCAGGAAGATTGTTCTACCCTCTTATCTTGGGCAGAATTTTCATATAATTCACTGAATCTGCCGGTGCTGCTCCCTTCTTTGTTGTCTTTGGACAACATCCACGCCCACCTCTTCCTCTGTCAGTGCCTTCTGATGTTCCTTCCGTGGAGGAATTGGTTCAAGACCTCAAATCCATCTGGGAGCAAACACAGCAGGTCGACAAGAGAATCAGGTGACCTCCAGTTTTCTTCCCGGGTAATAAAGTGTAGCTGTCTTCAAGATACGTCCGGCTGACGGGGTTCAGGCTATGCTATAGCCTTAACCTGTGATGAAGAGCGGCTGATACAGAGTATCTTTCTTTTTTAACTAGCAAGTTTTTATGTGCCTTTTCTTTGAATATGATCTAGACCATGTTTGTATTGACTGAGGCTCGCTGAGTAACTTAGATTGGCAGCTATATACTTCCACCTGTGATGGAGTTAGCTAGTAAAGATAGTGCTACCTGAGAGACAAAAATAACTAGCTACAAACACATACACAACTGAATGTGAATCACTGAGTTGAATCCACCACCAGATGCAGTTTTTGAAGCCAAAAGCATGTGTGGATGATAATGGGTAAGAACCTATCACTGAGAGAAGCTGCTCCTCTGCTCCTTTTTTCACTCCACTCCTGGTTTGGACATCAAAAACTGCATCTGAAAAAACGTTTGACATCATGTGTGATTAACAAGCTGAACTGTTGTACAACTAGCACTGTAATCTAACTATCGCGCTTCTACCAATATGATTGGGACGAGAGCTGTATTCTCCCACATGTAATGGAGTTACCTAACTAGAAAAGACAAGTGTTACTTGTGGCTGATAACAGAGAGACAATAGAGAGATGGCTTTATATTGCAGTTTTTGATGGAATTAATTAGCCAGTAAAAAGAGTGCTTCCTGAGGCTGATAACAGAGACAACATTGAGATTGATCCACACTCACGCCTGTAATGGCACTAGCTATATAGTAACAGAATGCTATTTGAGGCTGATAATAGAGAGATGATAGAAATGAGCTACAAACACATACATATGTGATTGTGATTACCTCAACATCTGAATGAGTTAAATCTACTAACACTGTTACAATAAGACAGGTATGGAAGCATGTACTGTGTGTGTGACTAAAAACGCCATTGCTCTACAACTAGCACTGAAATCTAGTCTTCACCCCTCTATCTATATTCTCACCATCAGGGCCAGCGCTATGGGTAGGCAAAGTGGGCAAATGCCCCAATCACTTCTTTCAAATGAATCTTGAATTTTCTTTCTAGGTGCCATGGATCCAAAGATATTCCGGTTTAAAGTGAGAATATCAGGTGCCATTTTTATATATAAAAATCACTCCCAACGGCCGTTTAACAGTTAATATCTCCGTTTTCCTGACGCTTCAGGAGCCTCTCTTCTTTCATAAGAAAAAAGAAGTGAGGTTCTATGTGTCGCAGAGCCAGAGATACAGCCCCCTGAAGTTTGACCCCCCCTCCAGATTCTTAGCCACCAGGCTACAGGAGCTGTTGCACCTCACTGATAATGGAAATATTCCCTTTATATGTTACTACATTCTGATAAGGAATAATATCAACTAATATTCATTTTATATTCATATATATATACAGTGCCTACAAGTAGTATTCAACCCCCTGCAGATTTAGCAGGTTTGATAAGAAGCAAATAAGTTGGAGCCTTCAAACTTCAAACAAGAGCAGGATTTATTAACAGATGCATAAATCTTACAAACCAAAAAGTTATGTTGCTAAGTTATATTTTAATAAATTTAAACCCTAGGTTTAATATTTTGTGGAATAACCCTTGTTTGCAATTACAGCTAATAATAGTCTTTTATAAGACCTGATCAGGCCGACACAGGTCTCTGGAGTTATCTTGGCCCACTCCTCCATGCAGATCTTCTCCAAGTTATCTAGGTTCTTTGGGTGTCTCATGTGGACTTTAATCTTGAGCTCCTGTCCACAAGTTTTCAATTGGTAAGGTCAGGACTGTGACTAGGCCACTGCAACACCTTGATTTTTTCCCTCTTGAACCCCTTGGTTTTCTTGGCTGGTGTGCTTTGGGTCGTTGTCTTGTTGGAAGATGAAATGACGTATGCATCTTAGATCCTTGAGGAGGAGCGGAGGTTGCTTGGCCACAATCTCCAAGTGCCGTGCTCTCCATCTTCCCATGGATGCGGACCAGATGGCCAGCACCTTGGCTGAGCAACAGCCCCACAGCATGATGCTACCACCACCAGCTGTGACTGTATGATGGATTTCTTGGGTCATATGCAGTGCCATCCAGTCTCCAAACGTCACTGTGTTGGTTGGCACCAAAGATCTCGATCTTGGTCTCATCAGACAGAGAACCTTGAACCATTATGTCTCAGGTCCCCAAGTGATCATGAGCAAACGGTAAACGAGCCTTGACATGACGCTTTGAAGTAAAGGTACCTTACGTGCTCGTCTGGAACGGAGACCATTGCGGTGGAGTCGATTACTTATTGGTATGACTGAAACCATGTCCTCCACGCCATGAGATCTTCCCGGAGCTCCTTCCTTGTTGTCCTTGAGTTAGCCTTGACTCTTTGGACAAGCCTGGCCTTGGCACGGGAGGAAACTTTCAAAGGCTGTCCAGGCCGTGGAAGGCTAACAGTAGTTCCATAAGCCTTCCACTTCCGGATGATGCTCCTAACAGTGGAGACAGGTAGGCCCAACTCCTTGGAAAGGGTTTTGTACCCCTTGCCAGTCTTGTGACCCTCCACGATCTTGTCTATAATGGCCTTGGAATGCTCTTTTGTCTTTCCCATGTTGACCATGTATGAGTGCTGTTCGCAAGTTTGGGGAGGGTCTTAAATAGTCAGAAAAGGCTGGAAAAACAGATAATTAATCCAAACATGTGAAGCTCATTGTTCTTTGTACCTGAACTACTTCTTAATACTTTAGGGGAACCAAACAGAATTCTGGTGGTTTGAGGGGTTGAATAATAATTGACCCACACTTTTATGTTTAAAATTTATTAAAATATAACTAAGCAACATAACTTTTTGGTTTGTAAGATTTATGCATCTGTTAATGAAACCTGCTCTTGTTTGAAGTTTTAAGGCTCTAACTTATTTGCTTCTTATCAAACCTGCTAAATCTGCAGGGGGTTGAATGCTACTTGTAGGCACTGTATATAATTGCTCAGTGCAATTTTCTGAAAAAATGGTTTGGTGTCCCCTGTGGATTTAGCGTTCCCTTTGCTGTATATTTAGCTGAATATATAAAGGTGGAATGTGTATGATCTCCTCACATCTTACTGTTTTAGGAAAGCATATTTTCCTTATATAAGTATCTGGATTGTACATATTTTAGAGGAAATTTGAAATGTTAATTGCCAAATGCATCGCCTGGTTGTCTGCTTTCAAAATTATATAGGATTTATGGCGCCTTTACTTTTTGATCTGTTTTATTGCTATATTTTGCAGGTTGTAACTGTCTTAAAATTTCTAGCTGAAAAGCAGATATCTAGATATTACAGTTTTAGTGATATTATGTGGATTTATGTGAACATATCAATATGGGACATTTGTGAACTCTACACATGTCCATCTATTACATTTAGGACATGTGAAGGTAAATATTTTCTGTTTGGAGCAAATTTTGTGCCATCAAAGTCAAATTTTAGGTTTTTTAAATAAAATGTTTCAGTTTGAATCAAAATTGCATGAAGGCGCCTATGTCTATAAACAATTTAATGAAATTTTGAAAATGGGGCAAGTTTCTGCTTTCAGAAATTATTTGGTTTGTTGGGGTTTTTCTTTTAATTCTTTTTGACGTAATTTTATTTTTAAATGACAAAATTTTAAAAATCTCTCTGGTCAATAACATGACAAAATATGTACAAATGCAGGGGGGGGGGGGGGGGGGGTTAATACCTGATGGTTGAATTCCTGGGTGAAGATGCTTATCATCTATCTGTCTAGTTATATATCTAACTTTTTCTCTATTTATTAATCAATCTTCTATTTCTCTTCATCTTTCATATTTATCTTCTATCATAATAATAAGAATGAATAATTCTTTATTTATATAACACACACAGATTGCGCAGCGCTGCACAGAGCTGCCAAATCAGTCCCTGTCGCCAATGGGGTTCACAATCTATTCAACCTACCAGTAATTTTTTGGAGATTGGGAGGAAACCGGTGGAAACCCACGCAGACACTGAGAGAACATACAAACTCTTTGCAAATGTTGAGCAGTCCTGCAAGGCTGTAGTGCTAACCACTGAGCCACCATGCTGCCAATCAATCTCCCTATCATTTATCTATCTCCTATAAAATTCTCCCATATTACAGTTTATTTCACCATACGAAAGGAGCCTCTTGCTGACTGTGACTAGCCATAAAATAGTTTTATTTTGGGGCCCCACTTTTAGTTTTGCCCAGGGCCCCACTTTGTCTAGAACTGGCCCTGCTCACCATGAACACTCAATACAGTCACTATCACTATCTATCACTACCTACTGCCTCTCTACAGAGGAATAGTTAGTCACAGCGTTCGTTTGTTTTGTCTTTCCACTTTCATTGAACTTGTATAAAATGTTACCCGTTAAACATTCCCTGCCCGGATATGGCGGTTAATTTGTCGGTTTTTGTAAATGAATGTTTGTAGCTGACACAACAGCATTTGGTCAGTGGCTGGCTCTTATGTGCAGTCTTTAGCTATAGGTCACTGATAGGGAAGTGAGTGTAAGCCCGTGTATAATAATGGTATGTGCTAACCGGTATGTAGACTGCCTGTGGTAGTTTCGCAATATCACAGAGGAGCGACAGGTTCCTGCAGTCATAGTGGAAGCTGCTGTATGAGACCGAGAAGCGGGCGGCCTGGAGACCCCTCCTCTGGTGCTGCCTCCTCCTCAGCCTCTCCGTCTTGTCACACCCCGCCTCAGTGCTACACTGGAGGACACATCACTACAGAGCTGCTGCTGCTGCTGCAGGGAGACACGGCCGAGGGCTGACAGGAGGATGCTCTGCTCATCAACCGGCGGGAAACAGGGTGAGTCGGGGATACCTGCTGAAGGGCTGAGGAATCATGTGCCAGTCTCTGACAATACATGACTATGTGCCCCAGCATCAGTATGTGGAGTGCAGGAGATGTGTGTGCTAACATTGTATAAGCGCTAATGTAGTGCGGGACATGATTTATATGGCTGCATATGCTCTATATGTGTAGGCCAGGCGAGGGGATGAAGGCGCCTGCCATTACCTGGGTAGTCTCTGTGCCTGCCCCGGACTAGCAGAGCAGAGTTGTTGTACTTGGTAACCAGGGAACAAGGCTTCCTGTCAACCACAACACACAGAAGGGGCAGAAGAGCTGCAGTGCACTGGAGGACGGGAGCGGGAGTCCCAGGGGCTAGCCATTGCTGGACTCTAGGATAGAGGTGAGGAGGACACTTTTATGGAGAACTAGCTGAAAATTTGGGGATGTTTTCTTCATAGTCAAAGATGAAGTGTCCAGAATAGGTGAAAGAAATCTGTTGTTATTATGTATATGATACTAAATACATAGTAGAGACTAATGTGCGATTATACAGTATGGAGTGTTTCTGTTTCTTTTTTTTTAATATTTTTATGAGGTATCATTATGTCCTCACAGGAAGTGTTTAGGGAAATTTTTGCATTCTCAGGTATGACCTAAAAGATACCATAAACCAAAAAAGATGGGCACAGAGATACAAACTTGAAATTCATCAGTGAGAGAAAATCAAAAAACATGTTAGCAAAACCTTAAAGGGGTTTCAGATAATTTGATGGCCTATAACATAGGAAGCGCTTTATTCACCTTCAAGGAACATGTGGATCTTTCTGCCTGCAAGAACGCGTTCTGTGGACAGAGCCCGAAGAAAGTCTCCATCCATTGTATGGCAGTGGCAGTTCTATTTTTTTCCTATAGAGTGGGATCCTTAGAGTTTCGTTGTAGAAGAGGATTAGTGTGTCCCATTACAGTCAGTAGACAGATGCTCTATAAGGGTATTCACGAATGATCAAGAAATGAACAGAGAAATGTGGAAAATCCATTATGTATTACAGCACCTTTAAAATCAGTGGGACAGATTTCCAGTGTGGAGGGAATTATCATGCTTTGCACACAGTTTTCTGGTGTATAAAGTAGTTGCAAATGCTGGCAAAAAAAACAGGAAATTGAGATTTTTTTATTACTTTCTCCACAGCTCATGGCAATTTATTTTTTAAAAAGTGGGCAGGGCCTTGGCTGGGGCACTACTGCAAGCTATGGCTTAAATGTCCGCCAGGCTGGAACTGGCGCAGAATCAATGCAGCGTCTCATAGTAAATCTCATGAGTCATAAATTAAGAGATGGTGCACAATTAGCTGTCCAGCCCTAAAGGGGTTTTCCCACAAAGCAAGTTAGGCCCTATCCAAAAAATCCTTCTGACCCTTTAATTAGTTATTACCACGAAGGCACAAACTTTTGAAAATCCAATTTGTCATTGGACCAAAAAAAAACAAAAAACAAAATTATATATACCCCATAAAATTTTATATATCATAAATGCAAACTGCTTAAAATACATTTTCTGATTAATGACATTGAGTTTTATTGTATTCATTTATGTTTAGCCTTATGGGTTTTTGTAGCATACATTCATATTCCTGGAATGCTCCTTTAAATATTTGTTTTTAACCCCTAGTTTTCAGCTTAATGACCAGACTCAATTTTTCAAATCTGCCCTGTGTCACGATAATTGGTTATAACTTCGGAACACTTTAACATATCCAGGTGATTTTGAGAATATTTTCTCGTGACACATTGTACTTCATGTAAGTTGTAAACTTTAAGTGATAATCTTTGCGTTTCGGTCTGAAAAAAAGTGAAAATTTGCAAAGGTTTGTAAAAATTCTTCATTTTCCAAGTTTGAAATGTTCTGCTTTACATACAGGAAGAAAAACTACCCAAAAAGCTTGATAATTAACATTTACGGAATGTCTGCTTTATGTTGAGATGATATTTTATAAATCCTCTCATTTTTCGAGGATGTTATGAGGCGCAGAACTTTAGGTGCAATTTTTCTCATTTTCATGAAAATCCCCATAACTCACATTTTGAGGGACAACTCAGCTTCCAAGTGACTTTGAAAGGCCTAAATAATAGTAAAACCCCATAAATTACCCCACTATAGAAACGTCACCCATCAATGTGTGTAAAACAACTGCTATTAAGTCTTTTAACCCTTTAAGTGTTTTCACATGGGTTAAAACAATATGGACCTGCGATCTAGAAACTTTGCAACTTTGCAAACTTTTCATAATAAATTAAATGCCCACTCCTGAGTGTACTGATACCCCATGTGTGGTGGTAACTGCTGTATGGGCGGCACAGCCGAGCATAGAATGAAAGCAGCGCTATTCACAGAAGATTTGTATTGTCACATTGTATTAGCAATAAAATTAATTTTTTTTGGTAATGTGAACATATGAGGGCTTATTATTTGCGGGATGTCATACAGTGTATAGATTAATTTTGGGGGTCTATAGCTTATTCATGAGATTTTATTAACTATTTCAAGGGGAAAACAAACAAAATCATCAATTTGTATTTTGGATTTTTAGCACTACCCCCCCCCCCCCCCCCCCCATTCACTGTAAAAATAATTTTTTATCTTTATTTTCTGGTTCACTACGATTACGGTGATACTTCATTTATATAGCTTTTGTTATCTTTGCTCAATTTTACTGAGCAAAACCAATTTTGGAGAAAATCCCTTGTGATGGTGTTTGATGAAAAATTGTATATTACAGGAAGTTTTTCATGTTTTTTTTTTTTTTTTTTTACAACGTTCACCGAGCGGGTTCAATATTGATTTCGATTTATTGTACAGATTAATACGGACGTGGTGATACCAAATATGTATGTTTTTTTGTGTTTTTGTGTTTTATATACTTTATTTGCATTTTATGTGTGACAGGGGGAGATTATGGGACTTTTATTTCATTTATTTCATTATTATTATAAAATGACTTCACCTTTTATTCTTTAATTTTTTTACATTTTCCACCTTTTGGCTTGAACAAGCGTTCATCCGACCGCTTGTTCAAGCCTTTACACTGCAATACATTTGTATTGCAGTGGATATAGTAAGTAAGTGGCACGCAAGCTCAGTTACATACAGCCGGGTCCTGCCAGGAGGCGGGACCCGGTGTGAAGGAGAGATGGCAGCCTCGGGGTACTTGCTAGACCCTGGGGCTGCAGCAGGAGGGATCGGGTGTTTAAAAACAGCATAGCATAGGCTATTGGAACCTGTCACCAGCTAAAACCGGCACTGGGTGTTTAAAATCACATTCCTGATGACAGGTTCGCTTTCACAACTTTAATTGGTTCTGGTGTTGACGCTTTACATGTCCTTGGCAAAGCTGCCAGTGGCATACAACAGCAGGTGCATGGAGCCCGGCATCTTGTCTGTGACTGTCGCTTTCTGTGACGTCTGAAACTCTAAGTGACTATTCATTTCCATGACTTGGCTTTGTCATTTCTGAAGATCTGTTACATCAGCACAGTTTCCTTCTTTTCCCACTCTTTTTGCAGGAGCCGCACCGGTTGTCACAGTAGCTAACAACCAGCGCTGTGCAGTGAATAGCAGAGTCAGCATTGCCATTGGCTCTATAGTTTGGGTCTGTAGGGGTTTTTCATAGCTGCTGGTTCTGATATCAAAACGACGAAACAAAATAGGGGATTCATTAATAATGTTCATTTTCTGTTAATTTGAAAACAAAAAAAAAATATGTTCTATAAATTACAAAAGAAATCCTTTTTTCCACTTTTAACCCCAAATAAAAATATAAATGAAAAACATTTTTTCATCTTTTATTATGTTTTAACTAACTCTGTGTCCCGAAAAAAAAAACACCACAAAAAATTTAAGGTAGAATACAAAAAATAAACGTTATGGCCCTTAAACTGCTGCTTAGGAAAATTTACTAAAAATGCCTGGTCACTAGAGCGTTTTTAGGCCGCGTCACTAAGGGGTTCATTAATATTTTAAAATAAATATTAATATTTCTCAATAAAATAAAAATCTTCTGCTATACACTATAAAAGGCATTGCATAGTCTCTCCGTTTGCTCAATACTATACATATAATACATCAAAAAAACCATGACAACCTAGGGAATTGATTTTATAATGGTAATTTTAAGTTAATTTGAAAACTAAAAAATATATATTATACACTACAAAAATATTTTTTTCCCCAGCTTTAGTAACATTTACCCACCAAAAGAGCAAAAAATAAAAAAAATGGTTCTTCTTATGGCTGTGTGCCATCCAGATATGTACAAATAGTTACAACCATGCATTTCATAACCAGGTTGTACTATCTGGTCCTTTGACTGTTATATAGGTGTTGTTTGTGACCTGTTGTATAGAAAAGTTAATTGCTATGTTTTGTGTTTGGATAGAATAGTAGTTGGTTACTAATGATAAGTAATAGAGTAAATGTGGAAGGAATGCAAGCAAACAACTGAGGTTTTGCTATGTATATAGAGGTAAGGAAATGGCAAACACACCATGCTTAACTAGTTCCTAGTCACACCTTATATTTCTTCACACTTGATCTTTTAAACAGCAGTGTGTACGATATAACTATAAGTTCTGAGACCTCTGCTGATATATAGATCTTATTAGTGGATGATTGATTATTATCTTTTTTTCAAATACATCCACTACTATATTCTACTCTCTAGCAGTGGCTGCATATTGTAATGAACAGTCAAAGTCCACCGCTATCAGTAGAAGCTAATCACAGTCGCTTTTTAGTCAGCAACATTGAATGCATTATTTATGCATAGTCACAATTCAATGCTGCTGACACACACACATTCTCTCACATTCCCTCAACGTGTTTCCCCCACTGATATATTTGGGTTAATCAGGAGAGTATTAACATGACAGACGGTAAGACAAACAAACAAAAAATGCCGGCGTCCTGATGGTGGGCGCCGGCGGTAACAAAGTCTTAAAAAATAGTCAAACAACCTTAGAAAAACTGGAGAAAGGTGTTTTTTTTGTAATAGTATAGATTTTTTCAGTTTTCAAATGATCTCAAAATGACCAATATAAATTAACTCCCTAATCTGTATAGTCTCTGACAAACAGGGTGACTATGGTGATGTTTTTTTTAATCGTGCTGTGGGGGGCGTGGGGCTGTCACAGTTTTTTATTTCTTATCTTCATATTCTAGTTTCTACTTGTAACTGGGGCATCTAAAAGAGCGTGACTGCCGGGTGTATAGAGGCTTCTGCATTTACTGCATACTGCTCCATACACACTGTTGTTGTTAAACAGCATTTTTTATTGCCCAACGGTATAATGGTTGCTTTATGTGTGGCTACCAAATGCACCACAAGTCCTGCACACTCCACTGTGGAAAGGTTTGGGTAAATCACCAACAGCCACCAAAAGGGCCCTCTGCCCTAGTGCATTTTAAAAAAAACCAGGGGAAATTTAGCGGACCCATCAAAAAGGGGGGGGGGGGCTGCAGAGAAAATGTCTCTTCTGTGAATCTCCAGTGCCTGTTAATGCATTTTCTTGCTGCAGTTCTGCAAAACATGCACATATCCAGACAATACTCGTTTTCTTACAGAAAATGATTCTTTGGTATTAATATCTTCATTTATTTTGCTTACAATGAAAAAAAAGAGAATGAAAAAAAGTCAAATCATTGATCATTTTACATAAAACTCCAAAAACGGGCCGGACAAAAGTATTGGCACCCTCAGCCTAATACTTGGTAGCACAATCTTTAGACAAAATAATTGCAAACAACAGCTTCCGGTGACCAGCAATGAGTTTCTTACAATGCTCTGCTGGAATTTTAGACCATTCTTCTTTGGCAAACTGCTCCAGGTCCCTGAGATTTGAAGGGTACCTTCTCCAAACTGCCACTTTGAGATCTCCCCACAGGTGTGGAATTCAGGTTCCGACTCATTTTAGAAGTCTTCAGTGCTTTAGAAGTCTCCAGTGCTTTCTCTCACACCATTTTCTAGTGCTTTTTGAAGCATGTTTTGGGTCATTGTCCTGCTGGAAGACCCATGACCTCTGAGGGAGACGCAGCTTTCTCACACTGGGCCCTACATTATGCTCCAAAATTTTTTGGTAGTCTTCATACTTCATAATGCCATGCACACGGTCAGACTGTCCAGTGCCAAAGCAACCCCAAAACTCCAGGTAACCTGACTGTAGGGACCGTATTCTTTTCTTTGAATGCCTCTTTTTTTTTTTCCCCTGTAAACTCTGTGTTGATGCCCTTTCCCAAAAAGCTCTACTTTTGTCTCATCTGACCAGAAGACATTCTCCCAAAAGGTTTTAGGCTTTCTCAGGTAAGTTTTGGCAAACTCCAGCCTGTTTTTTTTTATGTTTCTGTGTAAGTGAAGTGTTTCCTGAGTATCCAACCATACAGTCCCTTTTCATTCAGACGCCGACGGATAGTACGGGCTCACACTGTTGTATCCTCGGACTGCAGGGCAGCTTGAACTTGTTTGGATGTTAGTCATGGTTCTTTATCCACTATCCACACAATCAGGAACATTCAGGTCTTTGGAGATGGACTTGTAGCCTTGAGATTGCTCACAATTATGATTCTCAAGTCCTCAGACAGTTCTTTGGTCTTCTTTCTTTTCTCCATGTTCAATGTGGTACACACAAGGACACAGGACAGAGGTTGAGTTAACTTTAATCCATTTCAACTAGCTGCAAGTAAGATTTAGTTATTGCCACCAGCTGTTAGGTGCTACAGGTAAGTGACAGGTGCTGTTAATTACACAAATTAGAGAAGTGTCACATGTTTCAAACGGTGCCAATACTTTTGTCCACCGCCTTTTTTATGTTTGGTGTGGAATTATATCCAATTTGGCTTTCTGACAATTCTTTTTGTGATTTTCCATTAAAGACAAATTAAATGATATCTTCATTTAATTTGTCTTTAATGGAAAACCACAAAAAGACCAAATAATTTCTGATTGCAATCAATTTTTGGAGAAAACTGAGTATTATCTGACAGAATTGCAGGGGTGCCGATACTTTTGGCCACCACTGTATGAATACTGTGTTCTGTGCTTATGTGGGCATATGTATGTTTTGTGTGATGTGTCTGGTGTGTTTGCCATATGCACATGTGTATGTTCTCTGTGTGCAGATTTGTGTTGTGTGAGTGCACTGTATTTTTATTTTTATAATACATAAATTTGTATTTCTGTATATTTGCATGCACATGAATGAGATAAATCTACATTTTGAAACTCTACAATCTACAGAACAGACGACAACAAGCTTACCTGACCTGATCCATACCAGTGGGAGCTCTGGAATTTAGTCATCCTGTTAGCTGCTCCAGGAGAAATTATGCAACCTCTTATGAACTTGTGGTCACTCATCTTATGGTTTCCTGGGGTCTCAGGTGTCGGACTTCTAGCGATATGCTGCTTGGTGAACATCCCATCCTCTTTCTGTTTAACCCCTTCCCGACAAAATGCAGTATTATTACGTCAAGCAGTATTATTAACCCCTTCCCGCAAAATGCAGTATTATTACGTCAGGCTTCTGGCGCCGGCTCCTGAATAGAGCCGGCGCCAGAAGCTGCGGGTGTCGGCTATATTTTTAACTCATAGAGTTAACAAAATTCCCAAAGGTTGTTTTGAATATTTTGACGGGTGTAATTTCTAAAATGGTGTCATTTGTGGGGGTTTTCTGTCATGTGGGCCTTATAAAGTCACTTCTAACTAAATTGACCCTCCAAAAGTAGGTTTTGATGATTTTCGTGAAAATATGAAAAATTGCACCTAAAGTTAAATCAACTGGATATGTTAAAGCGTTCCAAAGTTATAACCACTTAAATAGACACATGTCAGATTTTAAAAAATGGGCTGTGTCAGGAAGGTGAAAAGTGGCTTTAGCGTTAAGGGGTTAAAAATACTCAGGATGTCGGCCATCCACCATAAAATGCAGGCGATTTTACGGCAGCTGATGATTTGGCAGTGTGTTTTACACTATAGGCAGTCATCTACAAACTCACCCAATGAGTAATTATCCACGACTCTTAGTACTCCTCAAAATGCTAGGAGGCTTATTTTTACTCTCGGTGGTAGTATGACCTCTGTCTCTGTCTTTGCATGGTTACCACAGGTTAACCTCCTATTGAAGTAATTGGGACCTGAAGAGTACAGTAAGCCAGCATAATGTCTGCATCTAGCTATGTCCTCTGTGTGGCGTAGCCACAGACATTGCTGCTACCATCTGATGGAAAGCTATTGCATCCCCACTAGTAACGTTTTGCCTATGGTGTGGGCCAGAAAAATGATGCATACGTGTTATGCGTTATGGTTTATGATGCACACATCTACCAAGATAAACGTGGAGAGGAAATTATTTTGGCCCTACAAGATAACATAATTCATAACTAGTCAATGCCCGAATGTTTTTCTCTGCCCAATGAATAGCAAATGCTAAGTTATGTAGACTTAGGGTCACCTTTCCATGCCTATAAAATGGCTGCTTAGGATTGTCAAAAGCAGCCTTGTTATAATTCATAGATTTCTACTACTTGTCGAAGAATTTATGATCAGTTTCTTCCGATACTTATATAATCTGAAGCATCAAGGATTTCGGAGTCAGGAAGACAACAAAATGGGTATTGGACAATGGGCTCAATGTTTCAGTCTGATGTTCGTTATGCCTAGATGTTTAAATTTATGCCGGTTAATGTTGTTGAAATATCTTCTGCTTAGGAGACCTATGGAAGAAAATTTTATATAATTAGGAAACATGACTCCCACCCTCCACATTGGAACAGGTGTGGCCATTCCCCGCTAATGTGACAAAGGGGGCAGGATTAGGAAGATATTAAAAAAAAGCATACCAGCAGCTACTAAGTGTTAGACCCCTGGAGAGCTAATGGAATTCTCTCTGCCAATCTAACTTTCATTTTATGTTGCTGTTTTGCTTTTATATATGTCTATTTATTTTATCTTTTTGTGACCTTTAAGCATTGTGCCTTCGCATATTAATCTGTAAGTTTGCTCCTTTTTATAATATTGGTTCCCATACCTGGCAGAAAAAAATTTGTGTATGGAAGAAGCATGACAGTATCAGTGAGCAGAGTGACTTTTTGCAGTCGCATTCTACAGGCACATGAGCAGTAGGGGGGACAGAATGTAAATATGTGTATGTGTGTATATGTATCTTGGAATTATGTTTTTCCCAAGCAATACCCAAATTGAAACAGAGGCTACTGTAGTAGCAGGCAAGAAGTTGTAAAGTAGTAGACCATTTCGAAGAGTCAAATATTGATAGAATGGCATATATTAACTGAGGTTTTTCAGCTGCAGTTTTTGATGTCTAAATCCAGAGTAGAGTAAAAAATAGAGGAGAGCCTTTCAATGATATGTTCTCACATATTATGATCCGCATCTGCTTTTGGCTTTGAAAACTGCATCTGAAAAGTGGAATTTGTGATCGCACCCTGAAGGAGCGCCATTGAATTTCTAGGTTGGGGGAAGTATTTATGGCCTATGCTAAATATGAACCTTGAAAAAACTTTAACAAATACAGTAAACATTGAATTTACATTTCTCAATGTAACTAAATCTTGTCCTGTTAAATATTCCAAAGCATGGCTAATCCTGAGAGCAGTGCACATGTGAGTGAATTATATTATTTTATCTTCTGTCAGTAATTGAAATGACAGAATGAACTGAAATGATAATTGCAATTATCAAGTTTGGGATCAGATGAAAGAAATATATCTGTTATACTTTATACAGCCAAATTTGTGAGATGTCAAAGACATTGCTTAGTTGTCTCCGCTTTAACATAATGCAAAAAGACCTTTGATTTAGTGTGACATTAATAAGTCCTACCTTAGTCTACATGTTTCAGACGTTGTATTGTATTATTCATTCTTACTTCTATCTTAGGCACACTACAGTTGCAGTCACTTTTATAAAGGCATCAAAGGACAATATTTCATCTTGCATTTAAAAAAGTCAATAATTTAAAATTGTAATTTCACTTTAGGCCAGGAAACATTATCTGTTTGTGGGTTCAACATTGAATCAAGGGATCAGATTTAGCAGATGCTTGGGTGAGGGGGTTGCTGCAGAGCAGTGAGGAGTTGATGATAAAGCTTGAGGTACAGAGAGACAAGTTATGCAGAATCACAGATTGAGATGGACGGATTGATTGGGGAGCCCTCCTACCTCACGATTCTTTGCAGGAGACTTCTGCATCCATAGAATTCCACAGACACAAGGTTTTCCTGCTATCTACACACAGAGCAGCATCACATGACCTCTCCCACTCTCTCCAGAGTAAGCAGGGAGCAGAAGCCCCTCCTCTCCAGGAATAAGTACCAGTAGAATCTTTTTGTGTAAACAAAGGACAGTGGTGGACATAGGTAGCAAATGCAATAAGCAAATTTGTTCTATATCAGCTATTGATTTGTGAGAAAGAAAACATAACTTTTGCTCTGGAGGATAAAAAGAGTCCTAAACATTTATCAGTTGTAGCCAATAGCAGTTTATACACATATAAACTTCCAGAACCCTGGGTGGGCAAATTTCTAAATATACGGGAGTCTTAGCCTTATGGGTGCTACGGACCAAGAGATCCCTCAGATTCTTGGATCGGCGGTATGTGATAGAGGGTTTGTTTCGTATATACTGGGTAAGGGTTTGGTCCATTCGTAGGACCTCCCAGTATTTAGACAAAATGTCCCTAATGTGGGCCCATTGTGAATTGTAAGTGGTGATAAATCTCACCTGGTTATCTGTGGCTTTCTTCTTCGACTTGGGTATAAGTAGATCCTTACGTTGCGTTCGCTTCGCTCTTCTGTAGCCGCGATGGATGGCCTGATCGGAATAACCTCGGTCTTGAAACCTCACTTGTTTCACGGGGTTCACTTTTTTGCACTGTTTTTCACTGTATACCCTTTAAGTGCCCATGTGTTATATTTTTGTCCTCTCATTTGTCCTACCACATTACCATTTTAAATTTATTAAATTCATCAATGGTTATGGATTGTTTAATTAACATACTAGTACATACTATATATTTATTCGATGCCTTGTTTACTAGGGGTTATGTGCAATATATTGCTGTATGTATATATGTATTTTTTTATTTACGATAATGTTGTTGTTCTATGTCCACTATTTTCTAAGCCTGTCATTTGGCTCACATTTATACTATTGTCACTTTACACTATAATGGTAATGTTACTGCCATTTATCTCGATATTTATCTACTTTGCACTTGTCACTTTATGTTCTCTTCTTTAGGGGCCGTGTGCAATATACCATATAGGCATTCTATTGCACCATACCATTGCTGAACATCTCTGCTTCTATTACTATTGGTATGTGCAGGCGCACACCTTGCTCTTCCAGGCAATGTGTCGCTGCCCGCTAAATGTGCGCATATTCTCGCGAGACTTATTTCTCGCGCATGCGCCCTTTGAAGCTATATGTCGCTGCCGGCGGGTGCGCGCGTATTATCGCGAGATTTATATCTCGCGCAGGCGCAGCACACCACCGGACCGCGGCCCATACCACCAACACACTCCAGTGCGGTAGGCGTCCTTAACTCACTCCATGTCCTCCTCCCCTCTTTGCCAGGTGTTTATCACCTTTCTATTCTTTCATTGGTTTATAGCGTGTTAAATATGAGACACCCCCAACACATAGCACTCCCCTTGAGAAAGCCTAACGGCGAAACACGTGTCGGGGTCTGTGGCGTGTGCCTCATTCTTTGTGGTATAGTATCTCTTCATCCCACTGTAGGATTCTCACTTGGCTATACGAGTATGGTTATTTTGCCTCCACCTCATTACTTAGTCATATTATTGTGCCTTATAGGGATTGTTTATATTCACCACTCTAGGTCCGTTGGGGATTGCACTCCTCTTTTTTTGACCTTTTTCCACTTATGTACAGCCACTTTTATCTGTCTTTGGTACATCCATTATTTGCCTGTAAATTGAATCTGTATTATAACTAATAAATTTTGTATCGGTGTTATACTTACATTTCATGTATTATAACTTTATTTCTCTGTTCAATCGTTTGGTGATATTGTGTAGTGCCAGTGGCATGTGGCCCTCCACTGGCTTCTCTTTATTTTGCATAGTAAAAGCTGTAAAATCCAAGCCCACAAGAAAATGGAGCAAATGCGTTTTTTCACCATTTTCACTGCATTTGGAATTTTTTGCCGCTTCCCAGTACAAAACATGGCTAATGTTTTGCGTAACAAATTGTACTTCATTGTGACAGTATTTAATTCCATCACAGAGCTCTTTATGTGGAAAAATAAAAAAGTTATAGATTTTTGAAGGTGGTGAGTGAAAAATGGAAGTGAAAAAAACTAAAAAGGTCGTTAAGGGGATAAAGACTGAGTTTTTAAAATGCATCTGTTTTTTGACTGTTTACCATGCGGTTGGCTGCTTACAATCTGTTTATCTATTAAGATAATTGGGAAAAACGGTCAAAAATGGTTGAAAAACGTTTTAAATAGGGACCAAAATTGCGATGTGTGGCATCGCCCTTATACATTTGTCACCTTGGTTCCTTTTTATGGAAACATATAAAAGGAGTTTGCAATGTAGATTACCGTATATTCTGCTCCTGTGTAATCCCCATTTCATTTGGAAGTTGCCACATTCCTGTGAATGCAGATGTTGTGTTATGCTTATGAACAATACTTGCTGCAAAGTTTTTGTATTACTGTTATTGTGTTTATTATTAAAGGGGTTGTGCCAAGTTATTCCCTATACACAGGATAGCGGATAGAAATCCGATCAGTGAGAGTTTACTAAGGCATTAATGCTCATGGGAAAACAGGAGTAATGTGCCAAATGCAAATGACTGCAAGGTTATAGTAAAGCATATAACGTCGATTCCCATGCTCTAGAATCTTTAGGAAGACAACCAAACAACCTAATTTACAATCCTGTTGAATATTGTGCGCATTTGTAAAAAAATATGTGTGTTTTTGGTATTTGATCTTCTCATTAGAGAACATCCTTTTTTTGTTTTGTTTGAAAGTCATTATTATCTCGCTCTGCTGTGTGGTAGTCCTGTGCTAGTAGTAATAGTGCTGTAGTAATGAGGCGTCATGGTGACCTGGACACTGGGGAATGAGTTGTACTACTGTACATGAAAGCAGAAAACTGCAATTGAATAGTAGACTGCAAACATTGAGTTGTAAATTCCGAGAACCTTCAGTGCATTCCTGAGGCTGTACATACGCTATTCTCTGTTTGTGTAACTAAGGAAGCCATGGGAGGGGCTGTGCCATGTGAGGCACAATATCTTTTCAGTTGTTGATGGGATTGTATACAAGCTGTTCTCTAGGAGCCGGCTAGGGGTTGAATATACTTTCTAAACCATACAAGTGACAACTGTTAGCCCTGTTATAAAATCTGGAGTACTAATGGTTCGCATGTGTACTTTACAGTACTCGGTCTCAGAATTGTAGGTAACATGTCTATAATATAGATATATTCTATGCTTGACTACATTGGTCCCTAACCTATTTCCATCAGTCATCTGGCTTCAATTTAATCCTAGTTTGTGTGTATAAGATAGATTTTCCACGGCCTCTGAATACAAGATGGGTTACTGTAGTTTTTCTTAAAGGGGTTTTTCCACAAAGACAAGTTAGGCCCTATCCACGGTTCTGGGACCCCTGCAGATCGCGAAAACAATGGGTCTGAACGACCCCTTGTCGCTCCATGAGACTGATGGAGCAGACGGCCAAGCATGACCATTCTGCTCCGTTAATCTCTATGGTGCTGACAGAGATCGGTAAGCGCGGCGCTTTGCAATTTCCATCAGCTCCTTAGAGATTCATGGAGCAGAACAGTCATACGCGGCGGCTGCTCCATGAGACCTAGGAGCAGCAGAGGGGTCGGTCGCGATTTCAAAATCTGCAGGGGATCTCCGCACCCCCACTGAGACCCACACTGATCAGTGGCGGTGTCGCAGCTGCGTGACTTCTTAATGTAAGGGCCCACACGGTGCATACAATATGACGTCACGTGGCTGCGACACCACCGCATCATAGTGATGCGCCCAAGCCGGATGAGCGGGAGTCGGAGCCTCAGGGCTCGGCAGAAGAAGTCGTAGGGTGAGTATATAAATATATTTTTTTTTCATATAGGGCCCGGGAATGGGGGGTTTAGTGGGTACTGTGAGCGTTTGATAGGAAAACGGAGGGGCCCTTGAACACAGTGCCACAAGACCCCTCATGATGGCGGCCCAGCGTGCAAGGGCTGTCTATATACTGAGTGGGCACGTGCAGAGTCTAGCTTGTCATGGCTCAAAAAATGTTTTGGTCAAAAAAATTGTGAATAATCTTATGTATCAATGTGGGAATGGACGCTGGTGGGGAGGGGGTCCCACAAAAATCTTCCATTAGGAATTTTGGGGCCCCTGGCCCCTTTCAAAATGCATGCCCTGGGGTGTTTAGCTGAGTACCCCCAGCACCCCCAGCCATCTCTGCCAAAGAAATGTGTTGTAACAGAACAGCAATTAAGATGAGAGATTGCCTTTAACAAGCACGACTTTTATTTTAGTGTTTACTCCCTAACAATTATGTTTCACATACATTATGCTGCTTGATAATGCTTTCTATTAAAAGAAATCTACTTCAATATTCTAACTTTATTAACCATCCATGCTGCTAGGTGGCTTCCCTCTGGACCCTGACTTTTACAAGCATCAGAAAGCACTTTTAACCCCCTACTCACTCAACGCTTTCACTTTCCCGGTGACTGTTGAGATCTAGCGGCAGAACAGAGCTCATACTCATGGCTGTTGATGGAGGTGGTCACAAGTGCTTCAGGGGAGTGTGAGAGCATGAGCCCTGGAGCTGTTCTGGTAACGCTTCCGCCCCCCAAAGTTTTAGTTAAAATGTTTTAGTTAAAGTTAAGGTAAAAGTTCATTTTAGAAGTTATTTAACTTATTAACATATGCCTGTATTCATACTGTCGGGGTCTGCCCGGTAAATAAATGGTTAAAGAGAACCCGTCATGCAAAATAACCCCCCTAAACTAAATATATTTTCATAAACTGCCATTAGAGAGCATTGCCTCTATCCCTTCATTGTCCCTCTACATGCCTGTAAACCTAAGCAATGAGGTCCTAAAGCTGTATGCAAATGACCTGTGAAATGTCCAATGAAGCATTCGCATATTCAAGCTGTCCACTCTATTCATGAGTGGGAGGCACAGCCACACCCCCAGTGCATGACTGACAGCCTGTGTAATGATGTGAGGCTGTATAATGATGTGAGGCTGTATAATGATGTGCTTCCTGGTGCTGGTGGCCACGCCCCCTGCAGCCTGTGTGTGCATGTGTGTGTGTGTTTAGGAGAGATACAACAGCTCCAGGCTGCAGCTATGTTACAGCAGAACATGTCAGATTCATGTGTAGCTGATGTCTGTGTCTCTGTGTATTAGGAGGATGCAGCATGTCAGCAGATGACATACACACACACTAGCCATGCTTTACTATACATTACACACAGACATGAACAGGGGGAGGAGAGGGGAGGGGTAACAGGGGTGACATCACTGCCTCTGACCATGTGACCAGCCTCATTTACATGATAAAGAATAGATGATTTTACAATGAATAATGTATGAAATAACTAGATAAAGGCTGGGATGGGATCCTTGTGAGCTGCTCCAACAGGTAGTAGTGACAGGACTAGTGGCAGAGACCTGATGACAGGTGTCCTTTAATGGTTAGAATCCCTCAGCATTTATTACTGCTAATGTTATGAACTCATGCATATATGACAGGACCCTGTGACTGGTGCTTATGCACAGTTCCCATTGCTCGGTACTATGGATGCTGAGGCCGCAGCCTCTCGATTTATGCGGCTGTGCTGGATGTGTGGCCGGGCTAACATATGCACAAGCAGCACCCCCCATAGCCTTGAAAGTGAAGTGCCCTGTTATTGCAAGCATATCTTTTTCTGTAGAAATCCCATGGTTTCAGTACAGACACAACTTAATCTTAATTTATATGCATATGAAATTTTGGTGTGCTATAGACATGGCCATAAAGCCCAGTGTACCCTCTTTCCCAGTTTCACTGTGTGAGTAGGGCTCCGTCGATCAAGAGGAAGGAGCATGATGGTGAAATTGGGCAATAGAGGGTGCACTGAATCCATTCACTTGGATTTTTAATATGATCATTTGCATATAGATAAAATGAGATTTTTCTGTGATAGGATTTTTTTCATGAAAGAAATGCTTATGATGCAATGCATGTCACCTATAGTGTCATATGTTTAGGTCATGTATGACCTAGAACCTAAAACAGCTCCTTTTAGTAGATCTTTGTGCCTGGTCCCTTTGTGGCATGCTACATTGCATCCATATAACAATTTTCTTCCTATTGGAAAAATAGGTCATGAAAAAGCTCTTTAGGGCAGACATACAGAGTGAAGAATGGGTCCCATATTATGTCCAAGCGTTCTGTAATTTGACCTCTTGTTGACAGGATTTATTATAAGTAATGACATGACAGGTAACAAGTGAATGGTGTAATGCACATCAATGTCATCTTATTATAGTGTCTTACTTGCTTCTTAAAGTGCTTACACAACATTGTACACGCTCCCAGGCTTGCTCTTCATGTTAATAGGATTATATAATACATGCACTATTGTGACTCAACAGCCAGATATATGTTACAGCAGTTTAAATTGCGTTCAATTCAACTTTTTGTGATTGCAACAGAACAAAAAAACCTGTATTGTGTTGTTTTTGTTTTTTTTTATAAAGGGGCTATCCCACTATAAGAACATATTACTTCTTCCCAGAATAGGGGACACCTGAGGAATCGCTGGGAATTGGACTGCTGAGATCTGATGATGAGGTTATCTGTCCCGTGTCTGTTATGGAGCTCCAAATGGAGCTGTTCTGTGTGGTATTTTTCTGACAGCAAGTTTTTTGGCGGGTTTCTACTATGATTCAGAACACAGAAGAACGTCCTCTATTGGGCACTGTACATTGATTGTGCCTTTTGTGTCTTAATGTGGTATTATTGTGGGTTTCTAGTGTAATATGTGAAAACATTTCTATGATTACAATTTCTTTGTAACAATAGAGGAAAAGATAGATGTGTTCACTGCATGCAGTCTGTGAATGATTCACAGATCCATATTTTACTGGCCACGCTTTGCCTTTACAGAGTGTAAATTACTGTACACTTTTGATTATTATTCTTATAGGAAAGCTACTTAAGTAAATACAAAGCTGCCAATGACTATTTGTAAGCCACCACCAGTGTTCACACCTATAGTCAATATATACTAATGCGGGTAAGCTGCTAAAATATCTGCGGAAATATTTGTAGACATCTCAAGTAGGAGACTGTTGAACTAACAAATGATGCAGAGTTTTATTTTTACATCTTCGCTTTTGTAAAAACAAAGAACAGAATTTACTTTTACCAAACTGACCAAGACTTCACCTTTTCTGGCATGCTTGTTTTTGTAAATTCAGTATATTTGTTTCAATGGGGGTGTAGTTTTTTATATGGATAACCTGTTCTCAGGATCAGGGTGCTGTGACATGTAGTGCTTTGACTCTGTTCAGGAATCGAAGCGCCTAGGGCGTGGAAACACAGGTGATTGGTAACCAGCACCCGGTGTCTTGTATTGTCAAAATGAAAGACACCAGGTGCTGTTTACCGATAGATACACATATGTGATTGGGCCGTTGCACACTGATCCCAGTGAAGTTTGATCCCGTTTCTAAACAAGTCAAAGCATTACATGTGACAGCACCCGAAGCAAGGTCAGCGGCAAAATGTCTGCCCAAAATGGGAGTACCCTTTTAACCTCTGTCCTGGATGAAGGATATCCAATCTACAACTGTAGGTAATACAACAGAGGGTAATACTTCATACTGTTGAAGCGAATATAATGGCTTGTCAAGTTTACGGCTGGTTATTTCTCCACCCACTTTTTTACTTTATGGTTTCTTTTTAACAGTTACTTTATATTGTAGCTGTTTTATGTAACAATGTCTCAATAGCAGTGGAATGCAGGAATGCATTGTCCATTGTAGCATAGGAGTTTCAAGACAATTTCTTTCATAACTATATTAATATGAACTGTCATAAACCAAAACTTTTGTTGTGAATCCGGCTAAGGAGGATGAGGAGTGGTTATTGTAGGATTGAATGCTGCAGGATTTGAAAAGATAAGTTGGTTACAGGAATGTGCTGATTTCCTGCATCACAAAAGATAGGGCAGGTCCTATTTCTGTCCATCTTTGCGGCACGTTCACTTCAAATGGTCTATGGACTTCAGGTGAGCCCCAAGCGACAGGCGTGTGCATGAGGCCTAACGTATTACTGCACTCACATATTATCTATTGTTTATGTGTTTATATTTACAGTGCCTGATACGTGTCTATAGTTAGTGTCTGATATGTATTCACTGATTCCTAGTCCCCTCTGCATTCAACCACAATGGCCACCAGCTCTCCTGGAGATATTGTGCTTTTAGTTTGAAATGCTTCACCATGCTCTCAGATTGGCACATGTCACCATACAATACCCAAGTGATCCTAAATTCTGGCATGGGAGAGTTAGAGGATTAGTTAGGTGAGTATTATTTATTTTATACAAATTAGAAGCTAAAACCATGTTTCTACCTGCTATGGAACTCAAGATAAAGGATGTCTGAAGGGTCTCTCTGGGGTTATTTATCATACGCTGGCACATGATAACTCCGCCATCCCTCCAGTGCACCCGGTTGCATCAAGAGGTTTAGGCCACTTGATTTATCCTGCGGGTGGCTGTGGAAATAGGTGCAACCAGCGACTTTTCATGTGCAAAAAGTCCCTGGTTGCAGCAAGCCCGGACCACTCCATGCCCCTGGTGTGGAGCTGGTGGGAAAGGGAAAATAATCGCAAATGCTAGCATTTGCAATTATCTCAGGACGGCTTTAACAGTGTTGTGGCACAGACCCTGATAAATAAGCCCCTCTCTCTCTTGCCTCTGGCCTAGAGAGGTACCTAGGCTTTAGAGGAGATTTTCTTGCAGGAGATTTAGATTCCTCAGGTAGAGTATAAAATTTCCTTCCTAGAATTACCTCCTTCATGTGAAATCTCACCCGTTTACCTAATAATTTAATCTAGTGATCGAACCCTTTAAAAGTTTCCACAATTCTTCTCTTTTCTTTTGGAAGAGAGATATGTACTATGTCCAGAAGATGGCACCACCAGGAGAAAAGTTTTCAGCAGAGCTGAATGATCTGTGTGTATATCTAGAGACGTCGGTAGTGTTTCATGTTACTACTATAAGCAGGACCTTTTCTACCACAGGACCTGGGTACCAATGGCTGGGGTGCAGGCCAGGTGGACCTGGTGGGGCACCACAAACACAGAAACCCCTAAACATACCTTTCAACTTTTGCGATGGAGAATGAGTGTCACAAAATGCAGTGTGGCACTGACATTTCTTGTGCCATGCTCTTTTGCCATTATCCTTACTTCACCCTTTAGCTCTCTCACACAGTATAATGCTCACCTTAATGGTCCCCACACTATGTAGTGGCTCCCTTATTGTCCCCTTCTTGTTACTCCCCGCCATGTATATTGTCCCCTTACTTGTGACCCACCCACACTGTTAAATGCCCCCACCCTGTATAAGGCCTCCTTCCTGTAGTATCCTCACATATTATGCCCTCATTCATTTTACCCCTCTTTTCATAGCCTCCTGCTCATAAATAACCTGATATTCTGTATGTATCCTCGCATCCATTTTATTTACACCCATTACCCCACCCATCTCCTTCCTTAACTGTACTTGCTTTACCACATTGTGCCTTACTCTTGGCTTCCCCTTCACTTGCTGCATAATTTAAAAATAATAGATACAACCCCTCCCCCCCCCTACCCCCAGCAGTGGTTTTTTTTGCCTCTCTGCCATGGTTATGATTGTCTCAAAATTGGGAGGCATGTCTTTACCTCTCTGACACAGATAGTGTTGTGGCCTTAAACATTACCTCCTGCAAGCTGGGACAGCGGGCCAGAACCTAAATACCTAGACTGTTTCGCTGGATCAGAGACGTTTTGGAGGTATGCCCTTGCAACATCCCCCACCAGGGCTGGAGGTAGCCGGGGCCCAGAATACCGGAGTGTTTGGAGGTTGCGGCCTAGGCATGCTGATGCCACGGTGCTTGGTATGGGGACCGGAGGGCTATCCTACAGCCTGGCAGGTCTCCAGCAGGTGATGTGTGCAAGAAATTGTAGAGGGAGAGGCTGATGTACTTGGTCTCCCTGGGGCAACCCATTTAACTGTCTGTAGTATGAGTCCCTGAGTAATGGATGGGGGAGCCCGTGATAGTACAGCCATATTCAGGGACCACATGGAGGCAACGTTGTGCAAAAGTAACTCACGGTTCTTTATTCGACCAACTGGGAAGTAGATGCAAGCTGGGAGGTAGCTGTGTCCAGATATGGAAGCTGCAGCTTTGTCCTGGGTGTTCTGTGTGTCTGTGCTAGTGGTGCACTGACACTCTGTCTCTGGTCACTAAGTGTGTGTTCTGGAAGATGAGTGGAGGCCTGTGGTCAGAGCATGTGCTCTAAGGTCTCTCTCGATTCCAAGAGGTGCTCCTCAGTCAGGAGCTAGGGACTTAGAGGCCTTGCCCCTTCCTTTCCAGGGGTTTTGTCATTCCCTGGTGAGGTGGTGCTCACTCTCCAATCACACTCCAGTTTACAGATTAGAATACAATTGGCACAATTATTTCTGCATTGGCACTTTAGATATCAGATCAGTTATATGGCACCAGAGGGTAAAGAAAAATGACCGATATTACACCATACCTCCAATTCATCCATAGTGCTATGGTAAAATAAAGTGTACAGCAGCCTTGCAGATATATAAAGCCTCAGTGAAATCAGGATAATATGCCTTCTATAATTGTCTGACAACAGCCATATTTTCAGCGGTGATTATGTGGCATTTGGCTTTGGAAATTAAAAATGTAAATTTAATGATCATGACTGATATGTCAGGCTGATGGTAACACAACAGAATATCAATTTTGTCATTTATTCTGTAAAATAAAAAAAAAATACTATACCAGCATGAAGAGAGCCTTACATTATAATGAAGTCCTCTGGTGTAGAAAAGAACTGTTACCTAACTCTTTACCTAACCTCTCACCAAGTTTTTCCCTAAATAAATATTTAGGGGCATTACTAGGACTGGCTGGACCCTATTGTCAGGCTCCAGGGGTAGTGGACCCACTCAACCACCGCGAACCATGATGTAAGCCGATACCTGGGACTGGAATCTACGTGGTACCCGGTTTTCACCAGAGCCCGCCTTAAAGCGGTTTGGACTTGCCGTGACGTGGTACCACCAGGTCTATCCACAGGTGCGACTTTGTCCGCGGTGGCAGCCAAGGCAAGGTACAAAGACGACAGGTGAACCACGATACCCATAGTAGACTTCTGTACTATACTAGACTATATATACATCATATACTTAGACATGCAGTATATATACAACATATATCATATACACATACAGTACATAAAGCACATATACATGAGCATATACATACATACACACAAACACACGTAGAGCAGATACACACATACATACCATAAACACATATACACTCACATTTATACACTCATATACACAGGGATTTACTCCCTGTTAGCCAGTCTTTTTATCCCAGGGGGATGTTAGAGGTCACAAATATGATTTCCTGCAGCCTAAAAGCTGCTGACCACATGGGGGTAGTAGACAATCAGTAAAGATGAGAGATCCCTAGTATGCTGTATCCTGCCCCTCCCCTGACATTTCTCATCTGAGCTGCTGGTTCAGCTGTGCATTGTGGAAGATGTGCATTGTTATATACATATGCTGTACAAAGTGCAGCACAATATGTATATAATGGTGCACATCCTCTATTCTTTCATGTGGCAGGTTTGGGTGGTCAGGCCCTGTAGCAGCTACTATGGCTGCTAACCCTGTTGTAATGCACCTGTCTGTAGTACAATGTGTGTATACAAAGAATAAAATAGCTGCTCATTACATACATTGTATTGCTCATGTACTGTAAACTTATAATGTACAGTAGGTCCTGATCTGCTTTCCTACCCTACAATAAGGAGCTACACACAAGTTGCAATAATAAAACTAAAAATAATAAAAAGTTGTGTATGCATGAAAGAAAAATATTTTTAGAATCTAAATGTATTACATCAATAAACAATATAACATGAAACCAAAAGCAAAATTATTATTGAAAAGAGGTCATGTCACCAAGCTATGTCAGTGATAGGACAGGGTGAATAGTGGGGCGGGGAACCTCTGGCTATCTTGCTTACAACTCAATACATCAACCAAAAGCTATCCTTTTCTGTAGTTGGACTATAAGGAGACTTTTTTACAGTTCTGGTTATGAAATGTATTGCAAAATTGATTCTATTCATTGACACTTATTCTGATTTGAGTAAATTTAATTTAAAATAGATAAATAGTATTGGAAGAAATTGTCTTTATCTCTGCTTATAACCCCTTATCCTGCCTGTTATCCTATGGATCAGCGATCTAAACTGGGAAACCCTTTGAACTTGACATCTGTGTCATTACAGTAGATGAGCTGCAAATAAATCATTTGACCGATTTCCTATTCTAAATTATGAAAGATAACACTTCAGGGAGCTGCGAAACCTTATTGAATTTTATGATTATTTTTCCATAGCTGATTTATGTAAGAAATAGCTAGAATCCCCTACTTAAAAACACACAACTTGCATATGACCCCTAGTTACAAACGGACCCCTGGATGTTCAGCCCCAGGCTACAATAATTAGCTGTAACAGTTAACGCAGATGTCTGCAATCAATCCTTGTTAATCCTGGTTCTTTTTTAAAATCCAATTATCACAGAGATCAAAAAAATGTTGGCTGGGGTTACAATTATAAAATATACAGTTCTGACTTGCATACAAATTCAACTTAAGGACAATCCTACAGAACCTATCCTGGACGTAACCCGTGGACTGCCTGAATATCTTACTATTTGTTCTGATTTGGATGCCTAGACAAAGAAATGTAAATCCAGTTTTTTTTTTATCATCCGAAAATAAAATTGAACACAAAATGCTGTTGTGACTGACCAAACAATGCATATTTTCCGGGTTATTGGAAGTATAACAAGAGCTTAGAAGAAGAGTAAAAAGAGAAGAGCGGGGGCGCTCAATG
>CM033643.1:172500286-172534875 GCA_019512145.1 Engystomops pustulosus
TCAGGAGGTAATTAAAATGGATATACAGAAGAGTTGCCATGACAATGGCTGCTGAATTCAACTACTGTCTGAGGGTTTCCTTGACAAAAGCATCCGTTTGCTTCAGAAACTCCAGGAATCAGGGCAGACTAGAGTTATCTGAATACTAGAGGAAACATGCTGAAAATTAGTCTTGTCATTTCCTCACGTAAAGGTAAATATGATTACACTACTTTAACATCAAGTTCTTGTAATATTCTGCACTTCCATGATTCTCTTGTGTACACAAGTAACTTTTCAGTAATATGTTCCATGGAAAATATGTGATTGTCATAGTAATTGAGTTGTATCTTTGTGGCAAGGCAGAAGAATCCACATCAATGGCACATCTTCACATTAAAAACCGTCTTTATTATTAAAAGATGAACTACGCATTTCGGCGCCGTAGCAGCGCCTTCGTCAGGTTCAGAGTAATGGATTATAAAGTGATAAGTTGCAAAGTATAAACAACATTATATAGAAGTGCGAAAGCCTCATTTCCAGTACAGAGATAGTGACTTGATAGGGGGATGTAACTGTCCATCAATACCATTCCTGAATGTCAGGGCATAATTAAGCTTGGTAAACATACAATACAATTGGATAGGGTTTTGTGTATATATATATATAGACTAATTTGTACAGATGTAAATATTTTTAGAAAATGGTAATTTATATTGGCGTTCAGTTCGGATATGGATAAATGTCAGAACGTACTGATCTGAATGTGTCTGAGCTGTGCTGATGTTTACTATGAGAGTAGCATTTATATTGCCATGGCAATTGGAAGCAAAATATGCAACGTTACCATGGACTAAATGCGATTCCCGTAGGGATCAACAATAAGCGCCCAATCACCATGTTAGCGGAAACAAAAATCCCCATATTTAGCTGAGTCGTAGCGCCCTGTGTTTTCCCTTCTATTTTCGACTCCATGAATCGGTCCATAGTAATTGAGTGATCATTAAGTTAGGATGCAGCAGATGGAGATTTCAGTTATATAAAGAACTGACTTACCACAAACTGTCACAAGTTTTAATGGCCTATGAGTTTTTTTTATAGAAACTGCACTGAACTGAATGCTGTTTTTTTATGAGAACGGCTGGCGTTCTCTTTTGTGGAAGTAATTGGAAATTCTCAGTCAAGTCGATTGGTTTGTTTAAAAAAACTTTATGGTTGGATCCCCTCCTGTGTCTCTATGTGGATAGAGCACAATCCACTTATCATTGTATTAGCATCTGGAATTATGCATGTGAGTTTAAGGGTACATTCAGGCAGGGATGACTGGCATGAGGCATTTCATCTTTAAATATCCCACTCACCCATGTGTGTATTTTTAGAAATGTGTCTACACATAACAGAGAGGTCACCTAAACCTGACTTTTTTGTGAATATGTTGGTCACCCCACTCTTCCTGATGGCAAAGTTGAGGAATGTGGGATTTAATCTTGCCTGATCCTTTATACATGTGGGAAAATAAAGTGGACTATTCCTCTCTCGAAAACACATCAAACTTATTTCATCCTTGCATACCTGTGGGGGAGTTTATCGCAATAGTTGTTGACCAAACAAATTTATTTCACATGAAAGAGCATCATAGTATATTATTAACTGGGGGTGGGGGTGTTGCATAAATTGCATTCAAATAATTTTTTACATTTACATTTTTTTATAAGGGGATATGTATGTGCCTAGATACCCTAGTATAGATCCCTTACTAAATGGCCCATGCTCTGGTGGACATAATCCTTGGAAAATAATCAGTCAACCTAGTAGGAGTGACTGATGCATAGGCCATTATTGGGAGGAAAATGAAAGTCTGATCCACAAGACCCCCACTGATCACATGAACAAATTATTTTAATGTCTTTAGAGGTTTTGTAGCACATTATGTATACAGCTCAACCAAGATAAGACTTTTGGAGGCTGTCTTGAAGTAACTCCATTATATAATCCCATTACTACAATTCTTTTGTGTAGTAAAATATGTGTTGTAATAACCATGACCATCTATATGCATTTATACACAGATGAAATTTCAAGACAATTATGTTGTTGACTTATTTTGGTTTTTGTAAATGTAGCTTTCAAACTTTTTTTACAATACAATATAACTGTGAGTTATACTGCAGCCTTGCATGTGACCTTGTAGAAGTATTACCTGGTAGGAAACTAAAAGCTAATTGCATATATTGTTGGTATGTGGTCAATATATTTGGTGTCAGAAACAAACAATGGTATGTGTATGAAGAGTCCGGTATTTCAGTTGGTGCCTCAGGCAGTGAAAGTGTCGTACACAATTCAACCTTCAGGTTTCAAGACTATTCTCATGAATAATATCTAAAGTTAGCCATACATATACGACTAATGTTGGGTTAACCCATTGATTTTGTCAAGGCCAACTGACCATCTGATGGACAATTAATTTTCCAATGGGGAAATCTCAGTGAACTGCAGCGAGCACATCCCATTTTCCAGTATATGACATCAAAAAAAACACTATTCTTTTCCTTGCTATCAATACCAGCAATACGATTTGATATTTGAATATCCCAGATCTTGTGACTGTTGTACATACCCCAAAATACATAGTCTTGAATCTAGTTAGTTAAAGGGGTTGTCCGAGTTCTTGAAAAAAAGCTAAAAGTGGCCGGGACAGGGCTGCTTAAAAAAAATAAAGATGTACTTACCTCCCGGTGCCCTCCCGTATCCAGCGCTGCTGTCACTCCGGTCCGGGCGCCATGTAAACAAACATGGCACGCCGAGCGCGCTGGACTCTATACACAATGCTGTGTATAGGGACGGATAGGCGTGCACGGCCACGGCCGGCCGGAAGCTGAATCCAGCGCTGCTCCGGCGGCCATGTTTGTTTACATGGCGCCCGGACCGGAGCGACAGCAGCGCTGGATACGGGAGGGCACCGGGAGGTAAGTACATCTTTATTTTTTTTAAGCAGCCCGCTCCCGGCCACTTTTAGCTTTTTTTCAAGAACTCGGACAACCCCTTTAAAATATATCAGAAGTATCATCCTTCACCAGCTCCCAATATCTACATAATTGGGGACATCTCCAAAATTAGTGAAAAATATCTGCATTTTCCCTTAAGCACTTGGGGCAAAGTGAGTCCCTCCTAACTCCTTTACTTTTTAATTTATCTTGGTTCCAAAATACTCTGTGTGTTTATATAATATTGTGTCTCCAATAAACCTGGAACACATGTAATTTTCTTCATGTCACTAATCATTACATCCCATTTTTTCTTTGGCTAGGTTGTCAATATCCTGACTCCATTTTCCCTACATACCATGGGGACTTTCTCCTTGTCTTTTTTTAAGGAGGATTTGTATACAGCTGAAATTGTACCTTTTATTTTCTTCGTATACATTCAATTGTCTCAAAATCTGTATTTTCTCTCTCCTTTTCAATTATAGACTTTAGTTGAATATATCTAAAACTGTCACCCCCCATTTTAGTTAACCCATAGCGGAGTACATGAAAACGTCCCATTGCGTCTATCCATGTGTTAACCCCTAGGCGCACTAGTACATCCCCGGGGCTAGATACTTAGCGCACGGGGACGTTCTATAACGTCCAGCTTCTGGTACCGGCTTACGAAAACACAAAAAAAACGGAGCCGACTCCAGAAGCAACGGTTGTAAGCTGTTTCACAGCTGACAGCTATGCGCTAACACACAGCGATTGAGCCCGGCTCCGAGTGAGGCGGGGTTAACCCCTTACAGCCGCGGTCAAGCATGACCGCGGAATGGTAAGGGTGTTTGCGCTGTGGATCGGATCCCCGTGACGCTTACCGGAGGGGATCGAGCTTCTGGGCAGCTCGAGGATGGCAGGGCCCCGAGTGCCCGATCTGAATGCAAAAACTGTGTGCGCATGCGCAAGCATGCTCAGACAGTTTACACTGATCTACCAATAAAATAGTATTGTAGAGCAGTTGTTTGTATGAACTTAAACCAGACTGAATCAGAGGCATCACTGGTTCGTTCAGTTAAAGTATGGAATAGTAAAAACACTAAAGTTACACTTAGAATAAAATAAAATATAAAATACATTAAAATATAAGCCCACCATAAAATTGTCACTTTCCTAAAAAAAACACGTAATATAAAGTATAACAAGCACAAAACCAAACCCCTGCATTATGGAATATTTGGTATTGCCGCGTCCGTACCATATGTTATCATAAAACGAATCGGTACTGGACACGCACCGGTTACACGCCGTAGAAAAACAAAAAAAAAAGGCAAAAAAAACGTTCTGAAAAAAAGTCATTTTTTTATCTAATACCATCTATAAAACAGATGCTTCCAAAAGTGATTTTTTTTCGAAAAATGTTCTGCCAGTCTCAAAATTAAGGCCCACTTATAAAGCCCTACTACGTACAAAGCCTGTTTCTGACGCTGAGAAAAATATAAGCCCCCTACACTCTATAGATTTTGTTCAGCGCCACATAATAAAAGTTATGCATACGGACACTAATAGGTGATGTTGCTGCTAAAATGACCATGATTTCTCCAAATTGGTTTTATTTTTTTCTTCAGTTACAATTGATATATTAAATCTACAAGAAACCCCCACCTATTTGGTTCCCTGACGTCCGTAACTAATCTGCATATAAACAGAGATCGTTTATTAGATCCGTCAAGTGAAACCCCCCGTTAAAAAAAACCCCAAAAAAGCTCCAAAAAAAAGACTTTTTCAATTAACACCCTTACTAAAAAATGCTTAAAAACGTGATTTAAGAAACTGTTATGCACTCCTCTAACTTAAGACCATCTCAACTCAAGAACAATTCTTCTCCGGCAAAAAATAAGCCCTTTAAACAGATTTGTGAGGACGAAAAAAATACCAAACACAACAAAGACCACTTCAAACCGTTTATGGCACGCACAAGTGCCGTTCCAGGTGGTATTCTCACCCTCAGCCCACAACACCCCACACATATGCCCCCACTATTTAACGGTATTCCATCTGAGTCTCAAACCTGGGCGAACCAACGAATACCAACTACACAGGTGTACTTACCAACACGAGTACGTGATAGGATATATATTTAAGCCTGAGTATTTTATGAAGCACTGAGCTATCTTTAGGTCATTAAGAGAAGTGATAAAGAGCAAGTCATCTGCAAAAAGCAACATTTTTAATGCTCCCTCCATTGTGCCCCCATTTATGGTGCCTCCTCTCCTTATTCCCCTTTTATAAGGCTCCCTATATTTTGCCCCCATTTATAATGTCCCCTAGCATTGTGCCCCCATTTAGGATGCTCCCTCCATTTTATCCTCATTTATGGTGCCCCCTATTTAGGCTCCTTTTATAATGCTCCCTCTATTATACAACCATTTATAATGCCCATTCTCCTTGTGCTGCCTTTTACAATGCTCCCTCCATTATGCCCCCTCTCCTTATGGCCCTTTTATAATGCTCCCTCCATTGTGCCCCAATTTATAATGCCCCCTTCTCCTTATGCCCTGTCTTTTTTTTTTTTTTTGTCCGCCATTTCATCCTCCCCTTTGTATGGCATTACAAAAACAAAAAAAATTAGTATGGTAGCTTTTCCTCTGATCTCTCCAGTGGCGGCTGTCTTCTGTTCTGGTCCTTTGCGTCATAGCGCTGCCGAAACTGCAAAGTGGTTCTATGCACAGTGACAGAACAGAGACTCTATTACTTCCTGCTCTGCCACAGTGACAGCTGCGGGCCCCACTCTTCCTGTGGGACCAGATACATACCAGCGATGCCTCAGCAAGGTGGGCAGTCAGGCTTGGGAGCTCACATGGGCTGCTTAGAAACAGTTAGAGGGCCGGGTGTGGCCCACTGGCTTTACAATGCTCAGGTTTGATATAATGTGTAATGACAAAAATAATTGGGAATAAAGAATCGGCCCTGTTGAATATAATTATTTTGGATATTTGTGCTTTCAAGCTCATCATCCTTTTTGGAACATATGCACACTCGTTTAAACTGAAGATGCATATAAGGATTTCATTATATGAATTCCATTTGAAGTAGCTGTTGGCCAAACATGTATCTAAAGGAAATGGCGCTGATCGTCTGCCCATTTGATTAAATTTCCGGCCCTTTCCTGTCTCCCCTGCCAGATCTTTGTGCTTCTATGCCTTCTAACGCACAAGTCCCATGTCTTGTGCGCTAGTCTTGATTTCCTGTTGTGACCTCTGTTTTGTTCCTGACTTCGCTTCTCCGCTGGCTGCCTTGATGTTGATCCTGTGCTGCCTGTCTCGACCTCCTGCCTGTCCCTGGCCACGGTTCTGCCTGATGACTCTGTACCTCACCTTGGCTGCTACCGTGGACAAAGTCATGCCAGTGGAGCGTCCTGGTGGTACCACACTGCAGCAAGTTCAAACCCCTTTGCGGCAGGCTCTGTGGAAAACCAGGTCCCAGGTATCGGCTTACGTCATCATCCGTGGTGGTACAGGGGGTTCACTCCCCTTGAATCCTGACACTGACAACTTTTTTTTCTTATTTACCCTAAGGCCAGGAGAAAACCATATTAGAACTTTTCATGTGCTTTCAACATGTCAATTCACACCGTTATTACAGTTGTGTTCTGCTATTCATCGAAATGACGTACAACTATCTATAATTGTTATTTAGCAATAGAACCCCGAGTAGTCATTGTATGCTAGGCTTCCTCTGATATTTGTCGGTGAGCTACTGTAAATGGACTACTTTGTTAGTAAGACTTTTTTGTACTCAGTAAATTGGATCCAGCTGCTTCATTGTTTATTGAAGTATATTATTATAAAGTCAGCTGTAGTTATATTGTATTGAAAATATGTAATATGAGGTACAAATATAGAAACCTGCTCCAAAATACTTCAGAATAAAGTGTTACAGTGTTAATTACCATGTATTATTGGAGGTACAAGTGGGGACTCAACCATGGGCACCCCACCATTTGTCACCTGTCATTTTATATTTTAACTTTACCCTTACACTTTCACCCGGTACTGATTTTAAAGACTACACTGTTCTATATGCCCGTCCTTCCATGTATATATTAAAGTAGTCTCCTATGTTTGTACTCTGACTGGGCCAGCACAACATCTTCATTTTTTTCTATTTTAATCTTTTTATAGTATATCTGCTGGTGTGCTTGCAATCATGCTTCAGTTGCAGAACCCACTTTAGGCCAAGCTTTAGCTTTGGCATGAATGACCTTACATTTAATTCTATAATACTTTTGGTGTGCAGTGGAGTTTATGGTTCACCTACTTTGAGGTGTCATGGTCCTGCGGCTGCCTTGATCCTGTTCCGCCTGCCCTGACCTGTTGCTACATCTGTCTCTGATCCCATGCTTGACTTCCTACCTGTACCGGACTACGATTCTGCCTGACGTGTGTGTCCCTTAAGTTGGCTGCCACCGTGGACAAAGTCACACCTGTGGAACGACCTGGTGGTACCTTGCCACAGCAAGTCTAACCCGCTTTGCGGCAGGCTCTAGTGAAATCTGGGTGATACTTAGATTCCGGTTCCAGGTGTCAGCTTACGTCATCGTCCTTTGTGGTCCTGTGGGTCCATTACCCCTGGAGCCTGACAATGGCATTTCGTGTGTCTCTCGCAGTGGCATAGCTAGGGTTTCAACACATCTGGGGAGGGAGGGGAGAACACATCTGAGTGGGCCCCAACCAAATATTTTTAACTGTAAACATTTAGCCATTTTTGTGCCCCCCCCTCTGTGTGAATTTTTTTAGAAAAAATACGGTAGAATCAGGGCAAAGCCTGAAGGGAAAATGAAATGCCTAAAAATGTAATCTAAAAGTGAAACTGCTTTGGGTTCATCTGCAATAATAAAAATTTGTCCCTTCAGCAAAAATACCACACACATTGATATATAACTGAAATCTATATAACGTAAATATTAATATAAATATATTTCAGGAATGAATATACCAAACACATAGATACCAATGACCATGCCACACATATAAATATTTAATGTAAAGTAAGGTAAGGTAAGGTAAAGTTAAAATCCCCCCCTACTATTAAATGACCTTCGGCAAAATCTGATAACCGCTCTAGTATCACTCTGCAGCAAGGGACCAGGTTGTTATTAGGTAGGTACCAGGTGGCCAAAGTGAGCATCTGTCCCCATATTTTAACCTTCACAAAAACATACCAACCTTCGTTGTCTTCGCATGATTCTAATACTTCATGCGGTAGCGATTTATGAAAGGCAATAGATGGAACCAGTGCGTGTAGTATCGGTCACATATGCTTGGCACGCTGGTAGACCTGAAGTGCGTCTCCTGCAAAAAGAGAATATTAACCCTCTGCTTGTGCATATCATACAAAATCTGAGATTGTTTCTGTGGGACATTCATTCCCCTCGCGTTAAGGGACCCTATCTTGAGAATGTCCATATTGAGGTTTAGAAACCACCGGCCAGGGGGAAACACAGAAAGTAAGGCAACAAGGGGGTAGACAACGGTAGACAACGGACTAGGACCGACCCAGTAAGGTTTTATGCACTCTAAGGCCCGTCTTTCTGACAAACAGGAGTTAACGAGGACAAGTTGGGTAACAAACAGCAAACCACACTAAAGAAGGATGACAAATAAGCTACACACAAATCACAAAACATATATATATATTGGGGAAACAACAGTAACAATACCGTGAGCAGCCTGCTGACCACGGACTCCCCGGTGGGTAGTAGACTAGCTGTGGACCAGATCCCTACCCACCCCACCACACCCGTTAATTACACGTCATGGAAAGAAGAATTCTTAAGGTATCCAGGGAAAAGAAAAGAAGGAATCAGGGGGAAGAGGAGGAAGGAAAGAATAGGGAAAAGGAAGGAAAAAGAGGGGAGAGAAGAGAAGAGCGAGGAAGGGGGTGAGAAAAGAGAGAGAATATGCCCCAGAATATGAACAGGGCGCTGCGTCTACCAGTGCAAGATCAGTGCAAAAGTAATGTAAGCCTCCGCAATTAAACAGCATCTATATCACAGGCCCCTAGGGGCATAATATAGTAGGCTCATTAAACTCAGGTAAATGAGCCAGCAAAAAAGAACCAGCAAAATTAGCACGCATTATATGGCTTAGCCTATTCCAGAGGGGGAGGCCGAGGATCCAGGCCCCGATCGGCAGGAGCTCTCCCACGCCCCACACCCCCTCCCGCGTGACGTCTGGGTGCCCTCTCAGGGAGGGGAAGAGCTCCCCTCTGTGCTGCTGTAGGAAGGCCTGGCCAATCCGTTATGACCGGGACAGGGATTTCCAGCGCCTCGGCCACGGCTGGAATCTCACTAGGATGGCGAATAACAAATCTCCGATCTGCTCTCCTTATCTGCAGGCGAAATGGGAATCCCCACGAATAGACAATATTCCTTTGTTGTAACTCGTTCAGCAAAGGTTTAAGAGCTTTTCTCTTAAGTAGGGTCAAACGTGATAGGTCAGGAAGAAGATGCAGTTGAGTCCCTCCATGCACGATTGCCTGCCAATCAAGCTTTAGACATAATGGCGTCCTTTAGCTGATAATGATGGACCATGCAGATCACATCCCTGGGTTGCTCCTGAGGTTGGGGCCGGGCCTGTAGCGAACGATGAGCCCTGTCCAATTCCAGAGGCGAATCAGCCGGGACTTCTAGTATGCAGTAAAAGATTTGGCGTAGAGTCTCGTGAAGCTGAGGGTTTTCCACTGTCTCCGGGAGGCCGCGAACCCTGATGTTGTTACGGCGCCCCCTATTCTCTGCATCATCCATCTGATCCGACAGATATTGCAATTGGTAAGTATGGGCAGATAAGGTGGCATCATGGGAGTCCAGGCGTTCATTAACAACCTGATGGGCCATTTCTGTCCCTGATATTCGACCATCCAGCTGCCGGACCTCTTCTCGCACGCCATTAAGTTCAATAGTATACGATTGCTCCAATCTGGCCATATAGCTCTCCATATCATCTCTAGTAGGTATAGTACGGAGATAAGAGCTCAGAGCGCGTAGCTCAGCAAGAGCGCCCAGTTCTTGTGAAAGCAACATATGCTGAGAAGCATGGGTGCCCCCCGGAGAGAAAGCTGCATGGGGTAACTGTCGCCCATTGTGAACATTAAGGCTAGAGTCCATTTCTGGGGGCTGGGAGGGACTCGGAGTCATAGGATACAGAGCTGGAGAATTATGCATTGGTGTAGCTGGCCAGTTATCTCCTTTCTCAGGCCACAGCAAGGGGGATTGGGGAGCTGACGTTAGCTTCTGCCCCTGATCACCGCTTTGAGATTCCAGTATATACTCCCCAGGCCAGGTCCCCGGTTCCCCGTGCCCCCGCTGCTGGGCCTCCACTTCGTCAGCCCAGGATGGACCCGGTTTTGGGGAGCTAAGAGAGGGATCTCTGTACTGTGGGCCTAGGGAGGCAGGAGGCTTCTGATCCCCTCTGTGCCCGGCTGCAGGATCTGCTAAGGCAGAGGGGAGAGGTGACAGTACCTGTTGGGAGGCAGGCACAACCTCCTCATTACAAGTGGGACCGGCTTCGGGCTGGAGGATGGAAGCTTCTGATCCCCGCTGTGCTCCTCCAGGAGCAGCGTGTACCTCCGCTACTACCTGCTGCAGAGCAGGTCGTGGTAGCACATGTTCCGGCACCTCATGTCCGCCCCCGCTGGAGATCTCCTGTGTGGCCGCCATCTTCCCCACGTGGCTTACCGAGGTAGGTGCCACATGTTCGCCCGGTCCGGCGTGCGATTCCGGGCCTCCCCTCCTGCCCGCAGGGCAGTTTGTGGATTGTTGTGGCTCCGATGCCAGTCCATCCGGCAGCAGGGGGTCCCGCGCAGTTCTCCTCGGCGGGTGACGGGCCAGCCGCCATCTTGGTAGCCCGGGTCCCGGCTGCAGTAGTGGCCGAGTCCGCGAGGTATCTCCCAATTCCACGGGCGGACGCTTTGCCTGCTGGTTTGGAGGGTGCTCTCCGTTTCGCGCCCATCAGGAGTGAAAGAGGTTCGCTGGATACCGGGATACAACGGGAGAATGTGGGGTGAGTGCAGGAGCGCCTTCAATGTGCGTCCATCACCCTCCACAGCCAGGCCACGCCCCTTTAATTATAATTATGTCCTGATTATAGAATTTAAAGAGGGTGCGCTTTCTTTTTTTCATGACTATAACTGCAAATGTAAAATTTACACATGGTGTGAATAAACCCTAAATCTCTTAAGGAACAGTTTTTTTTCTATGTATGTCCTTTACATTTGAAGATTGAAGATTACACTTTGACAATTTAGACATAAGCAAATGATATTATTCCATTATTCCATTGAATACATCCTCCATGATTTGTAAAGTTCTACAGAATATGATGGCGCTTTATAGATAAAGATGATGATGATTATTCGTTTTTTTGTCTCCGTGCATATACTTACCACTGTGGTGGATGTTACTGTGCACAAACAAACATATATTTACATATATGTACATAATTTATTAAATGTTTGTTTTGATGCACTTTTATCATGTATGTAGTGACAGCTTGCAGCAGACTGAAAATCAAAATATAACATAAAGTATATTCCATGGTTTAGACACTGATGTGTGTCCAGCTAATTTCTGTACCACATTATGCAATACAGCACCTTACTGTTTGTCTTGCTAAAATTGCTTGCTTCAGCGTATCAGCTAGCTTTCCTTGGGCTACCCTGAGCACGGGATACATAATCTAGGTTACTGACATCACAGGTTCCAGTGAACGGATTGGTTGTTCTTTAGGGAGATGGAAATGCACATCAGGAAGACAGCATGATGGCTGAAGATAGAGCAGGAAACACTACTGCAAAACAGCTGGCTGTGAATTACACAGGGCATGGATCGCTTTAATATCCTGTAACTGAGAAGCTGAATGTATTGTATCCAACAGGCGTTGTGGGATTAAGGGATTTTTATCAACAAGTTCATCTAAATTGCTACTGGAATACTACAGTAGGTCATAAGGAGCTATAATGTCTTGGTGTAAGGAGGTTGGCACTCGTAAGGTTACCTCAATTAACCTTGTAACTGGATTCTTTCAATATCTCAGGGGTAAGTACAATGCATATGATGTATAACTTTTTATATTTTAATTTGTTTTGTGTGTGTTATAGAAGTAATTCTATGAATTTAATTAGAAAAATTAAACACCGACTTACATTGATTTTCATTTTTTCACTGCATAATGATAGAGTACACACATTATACTGTAGAAAGACATGTAACACAGTTATAGCTATCCAAAAGAAAACCCCTCTGGCTTTGTGAATATGATTTTTAATGCAGTTTTGGTTGGTTTTCTAGAATAGGTTGCACGGTATTTATATGATATTACACTTGGATAACGTAACCTAATGTACTATAGGCTGTTGTGATGCCTGTAGTAGATGCTTATAAAACAGATTTTCTCAAATGTGCAGCATGTTGTGTTACTACAAATACAACAGCTGATGGAAGGGAATGCTACAGACCCTATTATAGTCTGTCTGGTCTGTGAAACAACCTTGATGTTCATTATATGACAGATCCATCATTACTGTTCCATGTAGAACACAAAAGTACGGTAACAGATATAACTTTGTTGAAGTTAAGCCAGAATATCCAGAATACATACCGTAATATAGGATACAGGTACCTGTGTAACAGGGCATATGTATTGTCCCTACTGAGAACTGCACTTTAAAATAAACCTTGCCTCTCTTAGCTGTAGGCTTGCATTTTGTTTACTACCGTTTGAGAACATGGGAGAAAACTACAGTCTATTTTATAAGGAGTTGTCCATTTTTTTTTGACACTGCAGGCAATGAACACTGCTTCTGGAGAGATTGTGTGCTGAGGCCTGCAGAAAAATCAATAGTCACTTCTGGGGATGGCAGGATGAGATAAATCATTGAGCACAAGGTTATTGGAGCACTTCCGCTTTCTTTCTGTTTGTCTTTCTGTGGATATTTAGATCACTATGGTCCTCGTATCATGTTTTTTCAAGTATTTCAATAGATTAGACTAGATTAAGTTTGTTATTTTAAATTCTAAATAATATATTACATTTGATATGGTGACAGTATCTAGAAGGACGCTCAATATGGTACGTGTACATCAACAGCAATGCACTATGGCTAGAAATAATTGAGAACATTACTTTATATAGATTTTCTAACCAGAATTTTTGTTTGTTTCAAACTGTTGGTGTTGTTGAAGAGATAATGATGGTCCAGGTCAGATCTTGGGTTATCTACATTTATAAGATAAATAAGAGGTCATCATTAGAATCCTTTGGACAGGTCTAAGACTATCGTGCGTTCTCTAAAATGTAAAAAGCCACATAAAGCCAAAAAAATTCTATGTTTTCCACAGGTGCCCAGAGTAGACCGGAGTGACTTTGCAGCTTTTTATGTGACTTTTTGAAAAGTCTAAATTCATAAATCAGTACTTGCATGTCCTTGCACTAGCCAACAGGTTGATAATTTCTTTGTTTAGGACTTCTATGTTATGGGAGTTACTATTGCCATGTGCAACACCACATGGCAATTTTTACGCCAAAAAAGCCAGCAGCACGATGGCCCCCACACAATGTTGGATCATCAATAGTGTGGTATAAGTGTATATGTTCACATAGGCCATGGCCCTCCACATCACTCTAGTCAAAGAATCTGTTTGTACAGTGAGAAGCCACTTTCATTACACATGTACAACTTTGGCCATGAATAAGACCATGAAACAAACTTTCATGTTTCAAATTATTAGTCTGTTAACTCTTCTATTTGAGTGGTATGTTAATAACTGAATGATGCTGAGAATTTAGTACAAAGAATTTCTTTGTAATATTGGACGCTCAAAGGGTTCTATTTAAAAAAAAATAATAATAATTCCGGGATGTAAGGGTCCACTCACTTTTACACTTACGCATTTGGTGCTGTTAGAGATTTTTATCTAGGGCTTAACCGCCCTTACTTCAGTTGTACAGGTGACTTTCAAATTAACTCTTTCATGACTGCCCCAGGGCTTGAACACAAAACCAAGACACACGTCAGTCTCTTAGTATATGTAAAGATCTTCTCCCCGTTTATTTCACATACAAGCACATATATAAAAAGACAGAAAAATCAGCATTGGTGGGCGTGACAAGTAGATAAGGTGCTTGGATGCTATAGGCTTAGTTTAAATGTACTACAACCGCCCTCTAATACATTCTACAAAAAGTTAATTAATTGTGCTCGGTTCTCAGGGACCTTGTTCACAGATAAATGGCATTGTTTATATTATCAAGCTACAAAAAGTACTGAGAATGACTCCAGAAGCTTCTTACTAACCAAAACAAGAGATAAGCAGTGCTAGAGAACAAGATATATAGAACTAAAGATGAAGGACAGACTGGATTCTCATTAAATGTCAAAGGGAATTAGTTGGCAGGGAAGCAAACAGGTTACATAAAATGAAGTTTGAATCATGACATTAACTGGACTGTGACCCCCGGCGTGACCCCCAGCGTGATCCCTGGCTAATATTTAAAATGGCAGACAGTAGTCAAGATGGCGTCCGAAACCAGTGCGATCTCCTTAACAGTTCCTTTTAATCCGAACCTTCCCATGTAGTCTTCAACTGATAATATAAATACCTGCGTAGTCGAAGACTGTCCTGTCTGACTTTTCCCTAATTTTTTGTTGGTTTGATCTATGACAGAAAAATGCACACAATTTTTCGTTTGCATCCATTTCAGTGAAACCATGACCACTTTTTTATTTAGCCACACCCCTTCTCATACATGAAAAATGTTAATGTTACAATAATAATAATTTCTTTAATGAAAAACTCCAACTAAGGGTTCCTTCAGATGGCCGTCTGGGGGGACATACAAGCAGGCGCAAATTTGCGGCCGCATGTACGTCCCCATAAACGGCAATGGCCGCTCGGTGGTGGTACGGTACGTTTGGCGCCGTACACTGGGAAAAGAGAGAGCATGCTCTTTCTTTTCCCGGTTGTGCGGCCATGCACCGCTGTTTCTTATGGAGGGGGTCACCTTCTCCTCTTCAGCACACGGGGTAAATGCACCCTAATTCTTTCATGCTGCATTTTTCTGTGTTTAAACCATGCTGGGGGCAGTAAAGAAAGTTCATCTAATACCTTGATATTTACTTCAGTAGTAGCATTCAACTTTCTTTTGTTTATGTTCTTATTATTACTCATTTAACCCCTAAGCGCACAAGGACGTTATAGTACGTCCTTACGTGAAGATACATCCCGCACGGGGACATTCTCTAACGTCCCACTTCTGGCACCAGCTCAACTGAGACGGCACCAGAAGCAGCAGGTGTCAGTTGTTTATTACAGCTGACACAGCTCTCTTGCACAGCCGACTCCCATCGCCAGTGTTAACCCCTTACACGCCGCGGTCAAGTGTAAGTGCAGTGTATAAGTAAAAAAAAATAAATAAAATTATAAGCACCAAAAATGTCCCTTTCCCATACAAACACTTAATAAAGTATTAAAAACACAAATACACAAATAAACCCCACATATTTGGTATTGCCACGTCCGTAACAATCTGTATGATAAAACAGAATGATTACAGGAACTGCACGGGAAAATAAAGTTATGCATATGAAAAGACAGTGATGCTAAAATTAACAATATTTTCAATTTTTTTTTTAATTACTTTTTATTCAGTAAAATTGGAAAAAAAACAATATAATTGAGGTATTTTTGTAATCGAGGTGACCCCATAAAATAAAAATATACTATTTTTATGGTATGGTAAACGGCCAATAATAATGCAAATCTGCTCTGGAAGGTGCTCCTTCCATTTTATGCCCGGCCGTGCACCCATACAGTTTACCACCACATATGGGGTATCAATCTACTCGGGAGAAATTGGGTATCAAACTTTGTGGAGGCTTTTTTTAATTTAATCCATTGCAAATGGATAATAATAATTTTCCACCCAAAATTAATGTATTGTCAAAAAATACAATTACAAATTACAATTTGTAGACCGCACCTCCATTTTGTTTTAACCTCTATAAAATACGTAAAGGGTTAACAAACTTCTTTAAAAGTGCTTTTTCATATGCTGCAGTGTGTAGCTTCCATAATGGGGTATGGCAAGTCTAATTATTATTTAGGCTTCTCACAGCCAATCAAAAATTGCACAGGTCACTCTAAATAGAGGTTTTGATGATTTTCCAAAAAAATTAAAAAATGGCACCTAAATTCTGAGCCTCAAAACACTCTAGTAAAATATGTGGAATTTAAAAAAACATCCAATACAAAGCAGACATTTGGGAAATGTAGTTATGAATTAAATAGGGTGCTATGACTTTCTGCTTCAAAAGTAGAGAATTTGAGAATTTAGAAATTCGAAAATAAAGAATTTTTCCACATTTTTGCCAAATTTCCATTTTTAAACTAATTTGATGTACAATGTGTCACGAGAAAACAATCTCAAAATACCCTAGATATCTTACGGCGTTTCAAAGCTATAAGCACTTATAGTGACACAGGCCAGATCTGAAAAATGGGGCCACGTCCTAGAGGCCTAAATAGGTTGAGGCCTGAAGGGGTTAATTTCCAAAGATCGTGTGCCATGGAGATTGTTGTGAAGCATATTTTAGTTTTTTATGGGATTTTTCATATATGCATGTTAGTTTGGTAAAAATAAATAATTAAAGTTAACATTTTGAAAAATTGACCTACAGTTAAGTGAGAACTAGCATTTTGTGTCTGTAGTTTGTGCTATGTATATTTAGCAGGTGTGACTGTGTGTATGTTTGTCTGAAGTTAAGGATTAGAGATGAACGAGCACTAAAATGCTCGGGTGCTCGTTACTCGAGCCGAACATTTCCCGATGCTCGAGTGCTTGTTTCGAGTAACGAGCCCCGTTGTAATCATTGGGAGACCCGAGCATTTTTCAGTAAAATTACAAATTGAACGACCACTGTTCAGTGCAGATATTTTCACTGAAAGAACACAGTGAAAGAACACTGCAGAGCAGATTGCAGATGTTCGCGAACATCTGCGATCTGTTCCGGAGACACGCGTGCAGAACGGTGTTCTCCGCAATAGTATTTGAAGAACAATATGTGTAGAGAACAACTTGCAGATGTTGCCAAACATCTGCACTGTGTTCTTTCACTGTGCTCTTCAATTAAATGATTAAATTAAATGTTTTAATTGTATTTTTTTTTACTGTTCTTCACTTTTTTTTTTTTTTAATTAAATGCTCGTTATCGAGCAGGGCAAATACTCGTCCGAGCAACGAGCCGGTCCGAGTATGCTAATACTCGACAGAGCATCAAGCTCGGACGAGTATACTCGCTCATCCCTATTAAGGATGCTGTAGTAAAAAACACATGAGAAATATATATGAAAATGATTTGAACACCAGCATGGATCAATTATTTAGACTTGCAAAAGTCATTTATATTTCATAAAGACAATATTCCAGTGCAGTCAGAGATTTTGTACAAATAAGGTTTTGAAAGCTGTATACTCACATTCATTCCTGCATGAGAGATATGTTGTTTGCACCCTAGTTTGAAATTTCAAATGTGTCTGTAAAATTCTCTCTTATACTAAAGAGATTTGTCCACCTGCACACAAACATCCTTTATCTGTGGAAATGGATTGTGTCCTATTACAGCTGTTACAGTGGCCGTGTAGCTGTTCGGCTGGTAGGCAGGGATTCCTTGCATCCTATTTCCTTATGATGCAAGGAATTCCCATCCCCTGCAATGTGCTTGGTCCATCAGATTTGAACATCACACTATGTATTTGTGTTCAGCTGGCCTCAGTAGTCCACATTTGGGCCAGTAAATCACACGCGGTGCACATTTGTAGGATCAAACTCTCTCATGCACAACCTGCTTAAATAGTCCTGAGAATGGAAACATTTTCTATACAATGAAATCCACAATAAACCACAGTAAAATGTAAATTAGAGACAGATCACATGAGCTTATGATAAATCGGCTACCCTCCTGACTCTGACCGGTCTGATATGCATGCTTTGGCTCCAAAAAGTCACAATAACTTAATTACACCTGTCAGTAATTGACTTGTCCGAGTTGGTGTTACATGGGTTGTATCATAGATAGACCATCAAGGGGGACCTGGAGAACTCGTCAAATAAAAACTTAAACTTCAAGATTCTCAATTATAAATTGTATATTCTTTTACAGATGAGCAAGAAGCAGTTCAGAAGAGAACTTTTACCAAATGGATCAATTCTCACTTGGCCAAGGTAGGTTGTTGAGTAGTTACATTTGTTTTTTTTTTTGTTGTTTTTTTTATAATAGACTTGAGTAGTTTATCATATTAGTCGTTTCAATTTTTTCATTTTTTTTTATCAAGATACAATGTTTTGTTTAATGTTGCAGTGTATTTCAAGTTACAGTGCATAATAACAATGCATTTGAAATAATGTATTACGGTACATTCCAGTCCCCGGGTTACATACATGATAGCTTCTTGAGGTTTGTTCTTAAGGGGAATTTGTATGCAAGTCGGAAGTGTATATTATGAACATACAATATATCAGTGTACTATTATAATTGTTGCTCCAGAAAAAAGAAGATTCTGTCTCAGTGACAATTGGATTTTCAAAATGTGTTGCTGTGATGGGACCAAGGATTATCAATAAAGCTTCATTACAGACACCTTACAGCTGATCATTGCAGTCTGGGACTAAAGTAAAGCATCCAGAGAGCTTCACCAGAGGTCACAGTGGGCAGAGAGGTCCGTCTGTAAGTCGGGTGTCCATAAGTAGAGGACCACCTATTTAAGGTTTTCAGATAGGACAATGTTAATGCTATCTGGTTATTAGTTCCTTATTATATGTACAATGACAAACAGAATTTACAATTCTATTAAAAATGGACTTGAACTTGTTTTATATAGCTTCAGGGCACAACCATCACTATATTAACTTGTTTTGTTACGGTTGCATTAACATAACATTGACACTACATTTACATGATATTTATAATATAGCTTAAACATCCTCCCAATGTTAACACAAACAGTCTCCCTATTTGGCTAGTTGACATATATGCAACTGAAATTTAGTGAATCTAGTGGAGCTCTGCATAGTTATATAAACAGAAACCCATAAGCTATGCTATGGATAGACTAAAATGTTAAATGTGGAGAAAACCCTTTAAAAGGTAGCATAGTGGAGATTTCTTATGTGTCGCACATTATACCAGTTCAGAGTACAACTACACAGTGCCAGATTTATCATTGTGTCTGATGTTGATGATAAATCTGAAGTAGTTTAATCCCTTAACGAAATTGCCCTTGTGTTTTTATTTCCATTTTTTCACTCCCCACCATCAAAAATCTTTATTATTTTTACATGTACAGAGCTCTGTGAGGGCTTGTTTTCTGCTTAACAAATTGCACTTCATAGTAATGGTATTTAATATTCCATGCTGTATACTGGGAAGCGGGAAAAAATCCCAAATGCAGTGAAAATGGTGAAAAAACGCATTTGCGACGTTTTCTTGTAGGCTTAGATTTTACGTCTTTTACTGTGCAGCCCAAATGACTTGTTGAGTTTTATTTTTTGGGTCCATAAAAATACGGGGATAACAAATTTGTAGGTTTTATAATGTTTTTATATATTTCCATATATTTACAGAAATTAAAACCTCCTGTACATAATTTTTTTTGCCCTCTTTTGGCGCTACTTTGGTGTACTGAGCTGTGGGTGGTGTCATTTTTTGTGACCTATGATGACATTTTCAATGCTATCATTTTTAGGACTGTACGACATTTTGATCACTTTTTATTGAATTTATGATATTTAGCAAAACGGCAAAAAGGGGCATTTTCGACTTTGGGTGCTATTTTCCGTTACGGGGTTAAACGCAGTGAAAAAACTTTATTATATTTTGATTCAGGCATTTTTGGACAACACAATACCTAATGTGTTTTTGATTTTTACAGTTTATTTATATTCATATGACTTCTAGGGAAAGGGGGTGATTTGAATCTTTATTTTTTTTTTAATATATATATTTTAACTTTTTTTATTTTTACTATTTTTCAGACCCCCTGGGGTACTTTAACCCTAGGTTTTCTAATCAATCCTAGCATATACTGCCTTTCTTCATTCATTAAATGTGCAAATCGAACATTATAATGAATGGGTTAAAACGAGACAGCCTCGGGTCTTCAGAAGACCCAAAGCTGTCATGGCAACCGATCGCCCCTCCCCGATGACGTCACAGGGAGCGTCCATCTTTACCAAGATAGCGACACTCATGCACCGCCATCTTTTTGAAGGCACCGGTAGAGATGGACGGGATAACACCCGTGTGTTGAAATATGCAGCAAAGACTTACCGGCTATGGATAAGGCTCAGCCCATGAACCCTCTCCATGCACCTGCACCTGACACGCGCCGGGTAATTGTCATTCTAAACAAAAAAAACATAATTCTGCTTCAGCTGTCCCTGGGAATCATTCTTTAATTTTTTTCCTTTAAAATATTTTGCCTCTCAGTACCCATTAAGTATCTTTTTTGGCCCATAGCAACCATGGTTTTCAGCACTGAAAAGAACTATACTATAATCAGTAAGATGGAGTGGCTGGACCTGCCTCCTGTGACATCATCAAAAGCAGGTGTGCTGACCAATGAGACCATAGCTTGTGTATCTTAGACACACCCACACAAGCGAGTGTGGAGCTTGTAGCTGAGAGGCTGAATAATTCACATACATGAAAATGTGAAGGTTTATTTAATGACAAGAAAAGCTTCAGTGTTATAACTTTTGCAACTAGATTGAAGAGTGAAAACAGATATAAGTAATAGGGGGCATGGACCCAATGTACCCACACTAGATTACATAGATTGTTCCCAAAATCAAATAAGAAAAAGAAAACAAAAGGGATCTTTGTACCTGGCCTCATTCATCTTTCCTTCAATTGCAACCAGTTGTTATAGATAGTATTTGGCAGGTTATGAGCTGTGTCTAGTTCTCTCCACACACACTGCTTTGAATTAACACCAAAACGTTCAATCTTTGTCTCATCAGACCAGAGAATCTCATGAGACCAGAGAATCTTATTTCTTGTTGTATGGGAGTGTTTCATGTGGTTTTTGTAAACTGTATGCAAGCTTTCTATGAAGAGAGGCTTCCATCAGCACACCCTGCCATAAAGCCCTGATTGATGGAGGGCTGCAGTAATAGTTGACTTTGAGGAACTTTCTCCCATCTCCCTACTATATCTCAGAAACTGAGCCTCAGTGATCTTGGGGTTCATCTTTACCTCTCTCACCAAGGCTCTTCTCCTATGTTTGGCTGGATGGCCAGGTCAAGGAAGAGTTGTGATCATCCTAATTTTTTTCCATTTAATGATTATAGAGGCCACTGTGCTCTTAGGATCCTTGAGTGCTTCAGAAATTAGGGGGTTTTCCCACGAAGGGATAGGGCCTAACTTGCCTTAATGAAAACATTACAACAGATAGACTTTTTTCTTTTGCCATTTAACTTGATACTGGCAGAATCACTGGAAACTGTCATTATATCTCATCCTGTACTATCACATTGAGCAAAAGTCACCACGACTCCATGACATAATATAGTTATAGGCAGAACTGAAACATTTTATTGTGTTTCAGCTGCAAAACTACTAAATATTTATGTATTTCCTGGTTTGTGTATAGTACAATATGTTCTGCAACACTTTACCTGTGAAGTGTGCAGGGTGCACCATGTCTGTAAACTTCACAGTTTGCACTGTTTGTTTTGTTTTTTTTTTATAAATGTGGGGCATAGCCATCATCCACACTTTCCCCATGGATCAAGCTATGATTGCACTAAAAATAATTGAATGTGCAAGTATAGAATCCCAATCCAGATCAAACCGATATATTGAGATTATCCTCGGGTTTATTCCTAGGTAGAATTTACATTCTGAAACGTGTTTCCAGCCTTTTATCTTAAATCAGACTTCAGGTTGCCCTTGTATCAGGCTGCTTTGCTTTCGAAAACTGACAACACTACAGCAAACATCCTCAGATGGTGTGATACATGCACAATTCCAGGAGATTTTAGAAGCCAATTAGCCAAAATAAGACCAACTAATTTTGGTAATTTCCTTGAGAGAAGTTTTTTGTGTTTTATGTTGTACTAACATCATGACCTGGTTTTGCACAGGTTATTACACATGTACTACACTTCACCTGTATAGTAAATTAGGGATGAACTTCCCAATGCTTGACAGATTCATACCTAGGTAGATATAATGTTTTCTTTTTTGGAATGCTGCTGAAGTGATTGCCATGTGACCTCTGCACAGTCATTGCAGTCATTGAGCTTATATAAGTATAGCAATAGGTATAGTAAAATCTCACTTCTCTAGAGATCCTACAAATTATCTTAGAATTTTTGGGAGCATGACTGATATGAAAGGTTTCAGTTTATGAGAATGGTCATAAATGTCATGTTGGAGGAGAGGAACAGTGCGCCCTGATGTGAAACTCGCCACTGTCCCTCCCTACTTGACAACTGCACTAGATCATGGCTTCCTACGGGCACCACAATTAATGAATCTGGCGCCCTCCTATACACTACACTACACATAGGGAAGTTTGCATGGTTTTTAGTAAATGTGCCCATGTGACTTTTTATTCCTCAATCAAGAGAGCATTAGGCACAAGATAGGTTCTTTAGGTTTGTACTCAAGTTGAATTTGTATGCAAGCCAGAACTGTTATATTTTATAATTGTAAATCCAGACAAAAAATTTTTTCTCTCTCACAATTGGGTTTTCAAAATTATGTGCTGTCATGGAAAGAAGGATTATCAAATAGGCTTTATTCCCGGCTACAATGATCAGCTGTAAAGTGTCTGTAATAAAGTAAGCAATTCATAGAGCTAAAGCAGAGGTCACAGTGGGCAGAAAGTACCATCTGTAACTTGGGGTCATCTGTAAGTCGGGGATTAATTAGAGCTTGTTTATTGCAGATTAAAATAACATTTTAAATCGTACTAGAGGACTAACATATACAATACCATGTCTGCAGTAACAATACACTGTAACTGCAGTGTATTGTAACTGTCAGTTTTTTAGTCAGCCTTATAGATCCAGCCTTGGAGTGGGCCCTAAAGGGAACATGTCATCAGAGGGAGGGTGATGAGGGCCACACCCCTGCATTGTGCCTTTTTGAGTAGAGAAAGAAGTTAAACTTCGCCTGAACTGAGATTTCTCCATTCAAGGCAGATGTAGCAGGGACTAAGCCAGTGGTGGCGAACCTGTGACATGGGTGCCAGTGGTGGCACTCTGTGGACACCCAGGCCATTACCTGAATGACCTTAAGGTATCTTCATGCAGACTTAGACAACCCGGGACTTGACTTGCCGCAACAGCTCTGCCTGGGACTACAGGAGGAGTAGGAAAGTGTGGACACATCTGGATTATTATTGTAGCTACTGCTCCAGGTCCGACAATTCTTCCTGTTCAGGGGACTCTGAATTTGTTCTTCTTCTTTCTACTGTATTGTTATCCTCAGGATGCTAATAAGATTGAAAGCTAGGACAGAGCAGGGAGTACTAAGTACTACTTAAATTGCCATCTTGGCACATTGTGATGAATAAGTGGGTTTTGTTTGTAGTTTTGGCCCTTTGGTTACCAAAAGGTAGGCCATCACTGGGCTATGTGTAAGGCGGGGTTCACATGTAATTTTTAGAATATGTTCAGGAAAGCCTATGGGAAGCGGATGCAATGTCCCCCAGCCTCTGCTGAGCGGATATGTCACTCAGCAGAAGGGAGAACGCCGGTGAAGTCACTTCCAATGTAAGGTAAACAACCATAACATCGGCAGTAGCCAATGTGTCTGCCAAGTAGCTGCTACCGATGTTTACTTGTCCCCCGCATACAGTGGGATACATCTGTGCCATATGTTGTAAGGACACGTTGGGAATCCATGTCATTACAACGTATAGCAAAAAACAACAGCCTTATAGCCGGCCTCCTGCTGCTGATTGTGCTGGTTCACTCACAGGGCCAGCCCGATCTGCAGGACCAGTATGCTTCTCCTGATGTGGAACAGGATAACAGGATGGGCATACTAGTCCTGCATCATTACGCGGTTAAAAAGAAATAATAATTAGAACAATAAAAAAAAGTTTTTACTTAGACAACTTTATAGACAATTCACAGATATGTTGGCTTAGGCTGGACTGGTCTGCTAATGAGCCATGATTAATTTTCTCTTTGTGAAAAGAAAGAAAAGAAGTTTTCCTGGTTTGTAATTGATATGATTTACTTGAGAAAATGGAAAACTTACTTCCTTTATTAATAGGAAATTGTCACATGGAAAATGCAGCATCTGCAGCCAACATGTTATAGATCGGCTCAGCAAATTCATATATAGTTTTATGGAAAAATATTTTTAAAAATTGTCATTTGCCAGTCATATATTTCCTCTATGTTATAAAGTTAAGGAGATGCAATTCAGGCTGGTAGTTGAGAATAGTGCCCTCTCCAGGTCAGGAGCTGTTAAGGGGAGTCATGAACCCTCTAGGAAGTTTCTAGAATCTGTGATATCGTTAATCACAGTTAACTGTGATATGCAATTATCCAGTGATTTTTCTGTAATGCAAGATGAAAGGATGATTGTAGAGGTGCTACCACCTGACCAGGGGAGTATATAAACCCCTGCTGGGCGGAAGCACATGGTCAGAGAGAGAGACTTCATCTTGGGGTCAGTCTCTTGCTAGAGTCTGCAGATAGAACCAGAATTAGTGCCACAGCCACTAATTCCATGAATTACAAGTGCCTCAGGCCTACTGCCTAGCACACAGGGCAAGTCCGGAGACTTAAGCCCAGAACTGCAGCTCCACCACCCGGACTCAGCTCCATCCTATGTATGATCCCTGGATACTGGCTGCTTGCCACCACAGGCTTCCCCATCCGTCACCCAGGGACTCATCCTACAGACACCTCAGGGGTTGTCCTAGGGATAAACCACTGCATCAGCCTCTCCCTCCATATTTCTTGCACACACCACCTACTGGAAACCTGCCAGGCTGGAGGTCAGACCACTGGTTCCCATACCAAGCACCATGCCCAGTGCGTGCCCAAGGCTGCACTAGCCAGCCACTCCAGTATTCTGGGCCCCGGCTATCTCCAGGCCACCAAGAAAATGGTAGGCCCCAGTGGGGGATGTTTCAGTTCCATGGAGGGTTGTCATTATATAAAACTAAATGGTTTGTGTCACAAAACCCGACTCACCAGAGTTCACACACGGGGATACCTACTCCATGGAGTCCCAGAATGTAGCCCTTAAGCTCCACCCACTTACAAAAAATGGCGTCCTAAAGCTAAATTTTCTCCACGGAATCTCAGCACCCAGTCAATCCACTGCCACAACCCACTAGTTACTTACGCAAAGAAGGCCGTAACTGCCTCAACCACACAGACAATGCACCCTGATGATTACACAGCACATGCATAAACTACAGTCTGCTGCTTCTATTATCCCCCCCTCCTGGACCGCACACTGGCCTAAGGTGACAATTCCACCACTTAGGGAAGACCACGCTCCTCTGATCAAACAGAGACACACTGCCAGGCTCCGCTTCCTCGCTGGTTGTAAAACACATGGAGCCTAATGACTCATAACAGGACAGAATGAAACCCCACAAAAGAAATAAAAATTTAAAAAAAAAACAAACAAACTGTAGAGTGGTAATATTATCACAGTTTGCTTTCACATGCCGTTTCTTAGATGTGAAACAAGACTTTGGGGGGGCACTTTCATCACAATTCTGGTGGGTTTGCCCCAAAAACACTGCCTAAAATGCCTAGCACCTCAGTTATCAAGGCTTTTAGACCTCTTTTAGCAGTTTCCCGTCTTGTCTGATTAAGGGGGTGTGGCTTTCACGAGAATGGCATGGTCTTGCAAGAAAGGGCCATGGCTTGTGGAAAATTGTACATGTGCCCAAAATTCTGGCACACAGTTTAGACCAACTAAAAGTAGGTCTAAAGTAGGAACTGAGAATCTTTATAATGATAAATCTGGCACAGCAAAAGACAAGTGTTTTCCAGCTAGAGACTGGTGGAACCTGAGACACATTGTTAAATCCCTCCCATTATATAATACAAGCAATTGCAGAATATTATCATGTCAACATTTTTTTCTATTTCTGCTGTTATAACATGCATTTTTCAATAGAAAATCTCTAGTTCACTCTAATTTAAATACCATATAACATGCTTTAGGTGGTCATTCCAGTCAATTTATGTTCAGTAAGCAATTGCAGCAACCGTTAATAAATGCATTTTGGGGGTCATACTTCTTCTTTGTTGACCTGAAATGGTTGCAGTCACAGCACAACCTGTAACCTACAGTGTCATGTGAACTAAGGTTTAGCATGTATATATAGAGCTCTATTTCCATTGTACAAAAAATAACAACTTCAGATTTTTTCCATTTTCTTTACAGCGTAACCCTCCACTACTCATTAATGATCTTTTTGAAGATATAAAAGATGGGACTAAGCTTCTTGCATTACTAGAAGTCTTATCTGGCCAAAAACTGGTAAGTGAATTAGGTGAAATGCACTATTGTAAAGCAGTATTGTATATACGTTCTGGCAACACAAATATATCTTTTTGGTAGGCCATACATATAAACAATATGGCCGTATTGGTAAACAGGGTCGGCTCCAGGTTTCGGCAGGCTTCGAGGCGACAGAGCCTTAGTGGGCCTATTTTCAGTAAACTCATGTGGCAGCATTTAAAATTCAGAAACTAAAATAGTCTCCTGTTCCCTAAAATATTCCCTAATACCAAACCGCCCCCTCGTGGTTATTTTATATAAGCCCACTCACAAACTATGGATTTATTAGATAAAGCCCCCTCTTCACCATGGATTCCTTGTGTGCAGCCTTATGTGGGCCCCCCCAAGCAGCTGTGGGCACCGGCATTTGCCTAGGTAGTGCTGGCACCAGCCCTGTTGGTAAACACCTATTCAATACAATTATGATTTATTGTATGTCGTGCTAAAGTTATTACTGTGATAGGTCAACATAAATTGGTAAGGCAACAGTACATGAAAAACATCTTCACGTTTACACTATCACGAGCACTATCTTGGGTCTGGCCATAGTCTATTATAAATGCTTTTTTAGGTCATACCAAAGGTCACTGTATATGTTATAGCAGGTTAGACCACAGTCTAGTATAGTCTAACAGTGCCTGGAAAAATTAGGAAAAGCAGAAAATATTTTTTCCAGCATTCTGTCATGGTCACAGAGTTTGGAACCTCACTCCTTTAGCTTTCATTACATAGTATGGCTCATTTTACACTGTTATTACAAATAGTGAGGCAACAACTGAGTGTCCTTGCATGTTAATATTGCCTTTGTAAACTACATGACTATATTGCTGGTCATGGTAGCCAAAAATGACTTTTCATTAATAATGTTTTAGCCATGCGAGCAAGGAAAGCAATTGAAACGCATTCACTGGGTGGCCAATATTGGTGCAGCGCTAAAGTTTTTGGAAGGAAGACGGGTAAGTTAAAAATCTTACTGTATATTTGTTCACACAGAAGTACAAGTAGAACTACATATGTTAAAGGAAATCTACCATAAGAATCACTGATGGTAGACCCATAACACTTACATATTTGTCTGTGAAGTCCATTACCTCGAGTCCCATTCTGTGTTTTTTTATATTGAGGAATAACCTGAATTTGTAGAAAAAAAAGCGTTTAAGAAAATAGGTAAATGAGTCTCAGCGACTCTGGAGTCATCCTCTGAGCCCCTCCACACTCTGTCTTTTAACAACGACCGTTTATTGTTTGAGTTTTCATTTTTCATTCCCCACCTTCATACATTTAGAAAAATTAAAACGTGTACAAAAAAAAATGAAGGGGTTGATTTTAATTTTTTTTTCAGACATCACAGGGTACTTTAACCCTAGGTTGTCTGTTTGATCGCACATTGAAATAGAAGGGTTACAACCAGACTGCCTCTGGTCTTTGTGTGACAGGAGGCTGTCATGGTTATAGATTGTTGCTTCCCAATGACATCATGGGTGTTACCGGTGGATGTTTGCTGCAGCATTGTTGACACCCCCAGCGCCCATGGGGGTCAGTTACATATTTTCTAAAGTGCTTTTTTCTATAAATCGTTGGTATTCCTATATACAAACAACACAGCACAGGACTCCACTTCATCGTACAAACATGTAAGTGTTAGGGATGCTCCCTCATTGAATCTGATGGTAGATTTATGTTCAACTTCTAAACAATAATAACCCACTACACACAGATTCTAAAATGAGAAGGTGAATATTTTCTAGGTCTATTAATTTGTGATGACCAGTGTTGACTTCGTTAGAGTGAATCTTCTCTGCATGTTTGGATTGTAGACCATGTCTGAGTATTTTGGTGATATGATTTATCATATGATATGTTTTGCCACAGTAAGGTTTGCCATGCAGCTACAGTCTTAAAGGATGTAAGAAATAAGAAATATTTAAGAATCTTTTTTTCCCTTAAAGGGGTATTCCCATCTGGGCATTTACATTTAATTAAATTCATTTGCCATATGTAAACATTTCTTCAATTGGATGTTAATAAAAAAAAAATGTTCCTGTATGGCAGATTAATGAAACTGAATGTGAGTGCCCAGACGAGAATACCCCTTTAAAGAACTGCTCTGCTTTATTAGGGCTAATCACTCTGTAAGAATGCTGTTGTTCCTGGATAATTGGATATTTTTTTATAACCAAAATGAATCCAATGTTTGTTTTGTTGTTTTTTTTTTTAACCCCTTAAGGACAGAGGGTTTTTCTCTCTCATATCCCGCTCTACACCCTCAAAACTCTATAACTTTTAATTTGTCCGTGTGTAGAGCTGTGTAAGGGCTTTTTCTGCGTCACAAATTTTAGTTCTCAGTGACGTTATTTATTATTCCATGCCGTATACTGGTAAGCTAGAAAAACAAAACTGGTGTAAGTCGTGCTTGGACTTGGGTGCTACTTTCCGTTATGCGGTTCACCGCTGGCAATAACCGTTTTTTAATATATTTTGATTGGGCATTTTGAGACGTGGCAATACCTATCTTGTTCATGATTCTTACTGTTTATTACATTTTATATCAGTTCAAGGGAAAGGGGGCTATCCTCACGTCCCATCCATCCACCTACCACCCCTTCTACCTTTATAGGTAGAATCAGGGTGGTAGGTGCCCTTTAAATTGAATTAATAAAAATGTATAAGACACAAAATATAGTATACATTTATATTAATGTCACCATTTATATCAACATTATCAGGACACCCCCAGACATTTGCATTGTGTCTCTAAACACAAATGGTAACGCCCCATGTGACTGCACCCTAAAATTTGAATCCAAAAAATACTTTATTTTCTTGAAAGTATTGTATTGGTATCAAGTATCGTGCACTGAGTATCAAACTGCATTGGAGTATATATGTTACATGGTACTGTAACCTAACTGCATTGAAGATGAACGAGTAGTAAGAAGAGAAGGGGCTTTACATTTACTGTTCAGTACAATTAAAAATAAGAGATATCTTGAAAGAGAAATTAGACGGCTCACTCACCGACCAAGTATAAAATCTTTATTCAAGCCAGCAGTATAGAGAGGTGCCGGACAAGCCACAGCGACGGGCTGTTTTGTGCGTATAACACTTTTTCAAGTCTGACATACCCATAATGAAGTGTAATTTTTTTTATTAAAAAATATATATTTAGTAGTGAATAAGGAAAAAATTTGGAAACAATCTTGGCAGTCTGTTGAACCAACTGCTGAACCCTGCTAGACCAAATGCCTATTGAGTAAATATGCTTACTTTTTTCCCATTATGAATTTCCTAAAAAAAACATACATTCATACATTGTTCACCCAGAGAAACAAAAACAAAAAAGAGGGTTCTATATTAAAGGGGTTATCCGGGTGTTAAAAAATACTGAGGGCTGGGCTTCGGTGGGCTAGTTAAACATAATAAACATGTACTTACCTCGTCCGGCGCTGCCGATGTCCACGCCCCGGTCAGTCTCTTGTGTGCCAGTTTGTATACAGGGACACCATCTCCCAGCGCTTACAACGCTGAGAGATGGGGACGGATGGGAGGAGCCGGCCACATCGCGAAGTGGAAGCTCCCTGACCGCGGCACGGGACATTGGCGGCTCCGGAGGAGTAAGTACATGTATATTATGTTTAACTAGCCCACCCCAGCCCGGCCATCAGTAATCTTTAACAGCCGGATAACCCCTTTAATCTTTATTGGATCTGATAAAAGATCCCTGTATATATAGACTAAAGAAGGAGGGTTTCTGCTACAGACTGCTGTCTCCCAACTGCATAGCTCCCAACCGTCCCGATTTTGACGGGACTTTCCCGTTTTTCGTACCTCTGCCCCGCGTCACGGGCAGCTATGAGATTGTCACGGATTCTCCCCCCAGGTCCCGCTGTGTCCCGGCGCTGTGTCCGCATAGTAAATACTTTGAAAGCCAGAACTCACAGTACAGAATGGCTTCTACAGACATCGGGAGGGAATCCTTTTCAGAGAAGTGTCGGCTTAGCTGAGAGAGCAGGGACCACATCATCAGGTCAGATCAGTATCTGTCCATATATGGTCTCCAGGGCTTCCCCAGACACAAGCTATTTATATAATTAAATTACATAAAGTTTTGGCCAGGCTGAGATTCGAACCTGGGACCCTCTGCACCATAGACAGGAGCTTAACTAACTGAGCTATAAGCCCAGTGATACAGAGCTGAGGATTTCTGGTAACTAAGACATGTTATCTGCCATTTACACTGTGACACAGACTAATGCACTGATATATAGAGAGGGATCTTCTCAGAGATTATTATTGTAATTATTGAGACTATTATTATTATTATACATTTTATTATTTTTATTATTATGGAGATGATTATTAATAATGGTAAAAATAATACCTAATCACTCAATAAGATCTACTATAATCTCCATAATAATAATAATAGTCTCAATAATTAAAATAATCTGAGAAGATCCCTCTCTATATACCAAGGCAGTATATAGTCATAGTTCTCAGTTACCAAAATTCTCCACCTTGTTAATCACTGAGGCTATAGCTCAGTGGGTTGAGGCGCTGTGTTATTATTGTACATGGACACTGCAGGTTCTGGGTTCAAATCCCAATGAGGATAATTTTTTTTTTTTTAATTAAGATGATTTTTATTATTTTAATATGGCTAAAATTTGGGGCGTGGCCAGGGAGTGATTGGGGGTGTGGCTTACACGTGCCGCCATTTTGTCCCTCTTTCCTTTCCACAAATGTTGGGAGGTATGCAACTGTAAATTGTCAGAATATGAGTTGTCTATGTTGAACTAGGAGACAGTATTAATGACTGCTTGGACACTGGGACATGTTATCTTTAACGTTGAGATATGGGCCTTAGTACTTCCAACGTAAGGTAATGGTCAGTACTGCTCCTCCAATTGGGTTTTGCAGCCAGATCTTGTTGCAGTGAGCTCTGCAGAGTTTTGTGGCACATTACCTATAAAAAAGCAACAGAAAAGCGAGTGTGTGAGCTTGCTGGCGAGTGTGCATTGATCCGAAGTGTGTGCAGGGTCCTAAGTGTGACTTAGGTTTAAGGGAAGGAGTACTTTTTGGATCCAGCAACAAATAGATAAGTGCATCTACATTTTTATTTCCTGATATTCATTGTGTGAGTTTTATTGCAACCAAGTAGATCTGAAGGTATTTTACTTGCATAATCTGGATATTGTGTGGGGGTATAGGGAGGCATTCACCTTATCTAGACAGTAAAGTCACAGGTGCTGCCTAATTAATAGTGGGGTGTGGCTATCTAATTAGCAGCCTTTATATACTTCTGTGGTCAGTTTGTTTGGTGGTTTGCAGCCAGATCTTGTTGCAGTGAGCTCTGCAGAGTTTTGTGGCAGAAAACCTTTAAAAAAGCATCAGGAAAGCGAGTGTATGAACTTGACGGCGAGTGTGCATTGATCTGAAGTGTGTGCAGTGTCTTAAGTGTGACTTAAGTTTAAGGGACTTAAGTTTGAGGGACGTAAGCATGTAACTGCTGTGTTTTGTGTTACTTCGACTGTAAATTCTTCTTTCTGTGCATATTTCGATTGTAATTCCCATTAGAATAATGGACTCCATAAGTGGCATTGCTACACGGTGTACATCCTGTGCCATGTATGCTTTCCTTGAACAGCCGTTCGAGGGGGAATACTGCTGTGTCGGGTGTGTGAAAATTGCTCACCTGGAAGCCCAGATTCTGGATCTAAATGAGCAAGTTTCAAGGCTGCGGGCAATTGATAATATGGAATGAAATTTGCTGCTCCTGGAGCACAAACTCTCTGGGGAAGATGGGTGTGGGGAGGGAAGTATGGAGGTGCAGAGTGAGGGGGCAGCTAGTTGGGTAACATGTAGAAGGCGGGGTAGAGGGAAGAGTTGTAGGGAGTCTAGTCCTGATCTGGTACACCCCAATAAGTTTGCCAGGCTGGCGGATGAGGGGGGTATCAGCTCTGTGGTAGCAATGCTGCAGAAAGACGTGGCCGCTAGCAACCAGGGGAATGTCTGCTCCGGTAAGAAGGGTAATGGGAGCACAGGCAAGGTCAGACAGGTGCTGGTAGTGGGAGATTCGATTATTAGGGGAACACACAGGGCAATCTGTCACAAAGACCGTGCTTACCAAACAGTGTGTTGTTTGCTGGGTGCTCGGGTTCGGCATGTTGCGGATCGGGTTGACGGATTACTGGGAGGGGCTGGTGAGGAACCAGCGGTCATGGACCACATTGGCACTAATGACAAAGTAACAGGTAGATGGAAGGTCCTTAAAAATGATTTCAGAGATTTAGGCCATAAGCTCAGGGCAAGGACCTCAAAGGTAATTTTCGCCGAAATACTGCCTGTACCACGTGCCACACCAGAAAGGCAGCGGGAGATCAAGGAGGTAAATAAGTGGCTCAAAAGTTGGTGTAGGAAGGAGGGTTTTGGGTTCATGGAGAACTGGACTGACTTTTCTGTCGGCTACAGGCTCTACAGTAGGGATGGGCTGCACCTCAATGGGGAGGGGGCCGCTGTTTTAGGGGAAAAAATGGCTAGAAGGTTGGAGGAGTGTTTAAACTAGAGACCTGGGGGGAGGGCAACTACACTTGTGCAGGGCAAATAGACAGTGTACATAGAGAGCTGGGAAGAGTCATAGTTCATGGGGGAGGAAGGGGGGCTGGAATGAGATTGGGGAATAAGGACAAAAGGAATACGGACAGGGAAAACCATATAAAGTGTGTGTACACAAATGCCAGAAGCCTCACAAAAAAAATGGAGGAACTGGAACTCTTGATGTTGGAGCGGAAATATGATATAGTGGGTATCAGCGAGACATGGCTGGACAGTAGCTATGACTGGGCTGTTACTATAGATGGTTATAGTCTTTTTAGAAAGGATCGTATAAATAAAAAAGGTTGAGGGGTTTGTTTATATGTGAATTCTTGCCTCAAGCCCGTCCTGCGAGATGACATCAGTAAAGCAAATGTGGAGTCCCTATGGGTGGAGATAAGAGGAGGGAAAAAGAATAATAAAATATTACTAGGGGTTTGTTATAAGGCTCCAAATATAATGGAGGCAACAGAGGAAATGCTGATAAGTGAAATGGATGCGGCTTCAAAGCTTGGTGAAGTACTTATCATGGGGGACTTCAATTACCCAGATATCGACTGGGGGGCAGAAACCTGCAGGTCCTTCAAAGGCAGCAGGTTCTTGTCAACAACAAAAGACAATTACCTGTCGCAACTAGTCCTGGAGCCAACAAGAGGGGGGGTCCTTAGTTAAACCTGAGTATGTGTATGTTTAAACTGCACAAAGAAATCATAATTTTATGTAGCACAAATCCTGCTTTGGAAACAAGGCTGTTAGAGGCAATACATATTCATAGAACTTCTTGAATAGACAGGTAGTATTATAGCAGGCTAACATACAGTGGGCACGGAAAGGTGCCACATAAAAGGTTGGTATATAAAGTGAGACTGCTGGGAATAGGAGAAAATCTGTGTTTTTGGGTAAGTAATTGGCTTAGTGATAGAAAACAGAGGGTCGTCATTAATGGCACATTCTCAGATTGGGTTGAGGTTACTAGTGGAGTGCCACAGGGGTCAGTATTGGGGCCACTTCTATTTTTATTAATGACCTTGTAGTGACTTGCGTCTTTTTCCAGCCTTATATACTATGATACTATGATCATTCTAGTTCCCCACGAGTGAATGGAACAGAGAGGTGAAAGTGGACCTGTCACCCAGAAATTCGGCACTAGGAGCTGCATACTAATTTAAGCAGCTCCTAGTGCTAAAACAAACGCAGCAGTGTTACACTGATAGCGTTATCGGAAACCTCTGATAACACTATCCAACACCGCTGCGGAGTACAATGGAAATGCCAGACCGCTCTCTAAGCGGTCTGACATATTCATGAGGGGGCAGGCGGTCTGAGGCGCTACCTCTTTCCCGAATCCCCCCCCCCCCCCCACTCGCTCCATAGGCCGGCGGTGACTGCCGCGCGTCATGCGGTAGTCACTGCCTCTAATTCTGCCCACTATCCCCCCCT